>WNWK01008803.1:10000-81709 GCA_009830355.1 Cherax destructor | reverse complement strand
TAGGAAGTATTTCTTCAGTCACAGAGTTGTCGGGAAGTGGAATAGTTTAGGAAGCGATGTAGTGGAGGCAGGCTCTATACATAGCTTTAAGCAGAGGTATGATAAAGCTTATGGCGCAGGGAGAGTGACCCAGTAGCGGCCAGTGAAGAGGCGGGGCCAGGAGCTTTGAATCGACCCCTGCAACCACAACTAGGTGAGTACAACTAGGTGAGTACACACACACACAGCGCGTGGCGCAATTGAAGAGATGTTTCTGCGTCACTTGAAACTTATTGTGACACATTAATGGTGTCGTGGACACATGTGAGAGTACAACATTGTACATCCAGTGTACCTAGTGGACACATGCGAGGGTACAACATTGTACATCCAGTGTACCTCGTGGACACATGCGAGGGTACAACATTGTACATCCAGTGTACCTCGTGGACACATGTGAGGGTACAACATTGTACATCCAGTGTACCTCGTGGACACATGCGAGGGTACAACATTGTACATCCAGTGTACCTAGTGGACACATGTGAGGGTACAACATTGTACATCCAGTGTACTTCGTGGATACATGTGAGGGTACAACATTGTACATCCAGTGTACCTCGTGGACACATGTGAGGGTACAACATTGTACATCCAGTGTACTTCGTGGATACATGTGAGGGTACAACATTGTACATCCAGTGTACCTTGTGGACACATGCGAGGGTACAACATTGTACATCCAGTGTACCTCGTGGACACATGTGAGGGTACAACATTGTACATCCAGTGTACCTTGTGGACACATGCGAGGGTACAACATTGTACATCCAGTGTACCTTGTGGACACATGCGAGGGTACAACATTGTACATCCAGTGTACTTCGTGGATACATGTGAGGGTACAACATTGTACATCCAGTGTACTTCGTGGATACATGTGAGGGTACAACATTGTACATCCAGTGTACTTCGTGGATACATGTGAGGGTACAACATTGTACATCCAGTGTACTTCGTGGATACATGTGAGGGTACAACATTGTACATCCAGTGTACTTCGTGGATACATGTGAGGGTACAACATTGTACATCCAGTGTACTTCGTGGATACATGTGAGGGTACAACATTGTACATCCAGTGTACTTCGTGGATACATGTGAGGGTACAACATTGTACATCCAGTGTACTTCGTGGATACATGTGAGGGTACAACATTGTGAGTGTGAGTGTGAGTGTGAGTGTGTGTGAGTGTGTGTGAGTGTGTGTGAGTGTGTGTGAGTGTGTGTGAGTGTGTGTGAGTGTGTGTGAGTGTGTGTGAGTGTGTGAGTGTGTGTGAGTGTGTGTGAGTGTGTGTGAGTGTGTGTGAGTGTGTGTGAGTGTGTGTGAGTGTGTGTGAGTGTGTGTGAGTGTGTGTGAGTGTGTGTGAGTGTGTGTGAGTGTGTGTGAGTGTGTGTGAGTGTGTGTGTGTGTGTGTGTGTGTGTGTGAGTGTGTGTGAGTGTGTGTGAGTGTGTGAGTGTGTGTGTTTGATAGTCTTTATGGAAAGTAGAATGACATTGATGGTTGATTTTTTCTTTAAATTAATTAACGTTGTGATGATCAAGTGTGTTATTGCTACACAATGCGAAGTAAAGTCAGTTACGGTTCCTCCTGTCGTATTCCATCACGCGGGGCGACTGTTTTACGTCAGGCGATGAGTGTCTTACGTCAGGCGATGAGTGTCTTACGTCAGGCGATGAGTGTCTTACGTCAGGCGATGAGTGTCTTACGTCAGGCGATGAGTGTCTTACGTCAGGCGATGAGTGTCTTACGTCAGGCGATGAGTGTCTTACGTCAGGCGATGAGTTTCTTACATCAGACGATGAGTTTCTTACGTCAGGCGATGAGTTTCTTACGTCAGGCGATGAGTTTCTTACGTCAGGCGATGAGTTTCTTACGTCAGACGATGAGTTTCTTACATCAGACGATGAGTTTCTTACATCAGACGATGAGTTTCTTACATCAGACGATGAGTTTCTTACATCAGACGATGAGTTTCTTACATCAGACGATGAGTTTCTTACATCAGACGATGAGTTTCTTACATAAGACGATGAGTTTCTTACATCAGACGATGAGTTTCTTACATCAGACGATGAGTTTCTTACATCAAATGATGAGTTTCTTACATCAGACGATGAGTTTCTTACATCAGACGATGAGTTTCTTACATCAGACGATGAGTTTCTTACATCAGACGATGAGTTTCTTACATCAGACGATGAGTTTCTTACATCAGACGATGAGTTTCTTACATCAGACGATGAGTTTCTTACATCAGACGATGAGTTTCTTACATCAGACGATGAGTTTCTTACATCAGACGATGAGTTTCTTACATCAGACGATGAGTTTCTTACATCAGACGATGAGTTTCTTACATCAAATGATGAGTTTCGTCAGCCTGAGCCGAGAGATCTTCATTAGGATGATGAGGATTGATGAATTATCAAGTTTGATGATGATGACCTGGTAGTTAAGGCTTTAAATGTGAGTTATATTAGTGACGAGGGATACTGAGGGATACTGCTTTGGGATGGGAGTTTACCTGGAGTTTACCTGGAGAAGGTTTCGGGGGTCAACGCCCCCGTTGCTCGGTCTGAGACCAGGCCTCATGGTGGATCAGGGTCTGATCAACCAGGCTGTTACTGTTGGCCGGGAGGGATACAATTTTGGGATGGGAGGGATGCAGTTTTGGGATTGGAGGGATACAGTTTTGGGATTGGAGGGATACAGTTTTGGGATGGGAGGGATACAGTTTTGGGATGGGAGGGATACAGTTTTGGGATGGGAGGAATACACTTCAGGGATAAGCATATTTAACATTGTCTTTGTCGTACAGTATTAACCTCCACGAATCAGCCTGGCATGTCAGCGACGCAGCTCAAACGTATCTGCTGGAATTTAGGCACGTCTTTGACGCAATTTCAAAAACGTGATTTATTATAAAACTGTGCAACAAGTTAGACACAACGCATTTAAGTACACCTGTAATGCAATTTGGTCATCAGTGACTCAATTCCGACAGTTCTGTGACGTGATTTATTTGTGTCTACAGCGCTCTGTAGACATGTTCTTTGACGCACTGTATGGAAGGATACCTAGAGCGTGTGAGAAGTGACATACCTCGTAGCGGTCAGTGAAGAGACGGGGCCAGGAGCTGAGTCTCGACCCCTGCAACCACAAATAGGTGAGTACAAATAGGTGAGTACACACACACACACACATACACACCGGGTGAGTTATCAAGACTTGCTGGAGATGGTGTCAGAAGTGGTTCCGGGGTCAACTAAAGGTCACAAGTATCTTATGCCTGCTTAGGGGTCGTGACCCGGCCTTGGCAAGACCCGCCATAGGTCACTAGGACAGCTGCCGTGCCTTGAAAGGTCAATGTGATGACGGAGGTGGCAGTGATGGTGGGGCTAGGTTAGGCTACGTTTGGAGTAGTTAGGTTAGACTACATTAACTTATAAAAATCGTATTTTTGACCATAAGGATATATAAAAAAAAGGCATTGGTACGCGCGTATGGCATCGTGGTTTGCCAGGGTATATGCAGGAAACGTTGAAATCTCTTCTGTTATCAGTGTAGGCTTATGTAGGTACAGATATACAATAATTTCCCACATGCAGACAGAAACTCAGAAGATTAATTGATCTGCAGATTTCGACCCTCTTCTGGGATCCTCTTCAGTTGATACATAAGTAAAAGGAGAACATGAATAGGGTTATTATTATGGGTTATTACTGAGCATTGACGAGTGTTCGTTACACTTTAGTCGTCCATAATAACATGTGCAAATTACCTAGGATAACCCTTCACCCCCAAAAAAAAAGTCAGTGACTTATTTCCAGCGGTGATGAGTCTGGGTTGTACACGGATGTGTAGCAAGTGGGTCATTTATTACCGCAAGGCTGTGCGTGTGTCATAACGTGATGAATAAAACGTTCGTGGCAGGAAGTGTGGTGGGTGGAGGCTGAGACTGGGAAAAACCTGAAGACCCACGCGTGGCCAAACGTTTGTCAGTGTGTGACTCATTGGTGAGCGGAGGAGAGGGAGAGACGGAAGGAAGACAGGGACGGAGGATAGGAACAGAGGCTGGGACGGACGGAGGGAGAATAGTTACGCAGGGTGGGGAGAGAAATGCGTATGAGATGAGATTAGTAGAATACTGAACATTTTCAAGGCAAACACTGAACATTTTCAAGGCAAACACTGAACATTTTCAAGGCAAACACTGAACATTTTCAAGGCAAACACTGAACATTTTCAAGGCAAACACTGAACATTTTCAAGGCAAACACTGAACATTTTCAAGGCAAACACTGAACATTTTCAAGGCAAACACTGAACATTTTCAAGGCAAACACTGAACATTTTCAAGACAATGAACATTTTCTGTAGAAAAAAAATGAAATTTTTTTTTAGAAATTTTTTTTTAGAGCCAAAGCTGAGCATTTTTATGGCAAAATTTAAACATTTTGAGGGCAAAATAAAAAAAAATTATTTTCAGGGCAAAAAGTGAATGTTTTTCCATACAAAAACATTTTCTTTTGAAGTATAACAGGAACGTAGAAGTCACCAGTATGGAGACTCCTGGCTCTGGAGTCACTACCACACACAAGTGAAGAGAGATAGACGGAGAGACAGACAGACATATAGAGAGACAGTGAGAGAGAGAGACTGAGGGAGGGGAAAATGGAAACGGAAGGGAGGAGAGAATGAGGGAGGGAAGGAGAAGAGGGAAAGTAGGAGAAGGGAGGCTTGAGGAAGGGGGAGGTAGGGAAGGGAAGGGAAAAGAGGGGAGGGAGAGAGGGGAGGGAGAGAGGGGAGGGAGAGAGGGGGGGAGGGGAGGGGGGTAGAAGGCTGCTGGGGAAGTCATTGCATAAATAATTTACTTGCAACATTGTGCTTGTGTCGGTTCATTAAAAAAAATGAGCCTAACTCCGTTACTCTGCAACTGCAAAACATTTCCCCGAATTTTCCTCCTTGGAAAAAAAAATGAATTTTTTTTTTCTTTCTTTAAAAAATGAGCTTATGAAATTTTTCTTCTAAACAAAAACTGAAAAGTTTTCTCCTTTCAAAAATATATGAAAATTTTCCTTTTTTTCTAAAAAATATATGAAAATTTTCCTTTTTTCTCTAAAAAATATATGAAAATTTTCCTTTTTTTCTAAAAAATATATGAAAATTTTCCTTTTTTTCTCTAAAAAAATATATGAAAATTTTTCTTTCTTGCAAAAATAACTTTTTTTTTTTCTCGCAAAAAAAAAAAAAATGAAAATTTTCCTCCTTGCAAAAAAATAACAATGAAAATTTTCCTCACTCCAAACCTCAACTGAGAGAATTTTCATTATAAATTCTTTTCCTAGTCTGGTTTTTTTTTCATCCCCCCAAAATAGTATTTGGGAATAAGGAGAACTTTCACTTGGAAAAGTCGAGGACTGAGGGCAACTTTCACTAGAGAGTTGAGTACCCTCATGACGCTCGAAATGTGTTCCATGTGTTGGTATCGTCGATGTTTCGCACACGACTAATGAGTTTTCAGCACAGCCTGGTGGACAGTTTTGTGAGAAACCTCAGCAGCAGCAACACGACCAACAACAGCACTAATAACAACAATAACAGCAGCAGCAGCAACACGACAAACAACAGCACTAATAATAATAACAACAGCAGCAGCAACACGACAAACAACAGCAGCAGCAACACGACAAACAACAGCCCTAATAACAACTATAATAGCAGAAAGCAACAATATCACCAACAACAGCACAAACAATAGCAACAGCCAAAAATTAGAACAGCTGCAAAGGCATTTAAAGATAAGGTTAAAATGTCTCAGCCGATGATTGATGACCCGAGTGAAGAAACAAAAGAATGTGTGTGTGTGTGTGTAGTGTGTGTAGTGTGTGTAGTGTGTCTAGTGTGTGTGTGTGTGTGTGTAGTGTGTCTAGTGTGTGTGTGTGTGTAGTGTGTGTAGTGTGTGTGTAGTGTGTGTGTAGTGTGTGTGTGTGTGTAGTGTGTAGTGTGTGTGTAGTGTGTGTGTGTAGTGTGTGTGTGTGTGTGTGTGTTGTGTGTGTAGTGTGTGTGTAGTGTGTGTGTGTGTAGTGTGTGTGTGTGTGTGTGTGTGTGTGTGTGTAGTGTGTGTGTAGTGTGTATGTGTGTATGTGTGTGTGTGTGTGTAGTGTTTGTAGTGTGTGTGTGTGTGTGTGTGTGTGTAGTGTGTGTGTTTGTGGTTGTTGCTAAGATATCAGTTCGTGTCAAGAGCATTGGAAAGTATTGTACACTTATACTTTTAAGTGGTACCTTGTATTATTATTGGTACCTCGTATTATTGGTTCCTCGTATTATTGGTACCTACTTTTATTAGTACCTCAGAAACTTACCAAGTTGTTCAGAAGAACTTGTGGGAAACAAACTTTTGTATAAGTTCCTTTAATCGTGTTATATCCACCTTAGTGTATTATTGCCTCATTTATACATATATATACATCAGCTGTTTTATTTTTCTCGTGTCAGTATTTACGTACAGTGCATTGTATGCATTTGTATTTTCTTGTACATTGTATCTCTGGTTAAGACCGAAATAACCAAATGCATTGTACTTTATATCCTATTTTCTGTCCGTGTGGGATTTACTCGTTTATCTAAGTTTATTAAATGTGCTTATATATGTCCAGACGAGAAGATAAACTGTTATGATATGACTGGAAGCGTGGCGTCTAGGCACGGCTGGGCAACGTCGATATCTGCACGTTGAACGCCCTGGTAGAGTGGCTCGCACCCTCGTTAGTCTTCTGTTTTGGGTCGCATCCTTGATAAGTTAAGGACACAGCGGGAAGCAAGTACCGCTGCTTGGCTTTCTCGGGTTATACTGGGTTACTAAGTCCTCCAGGGTTAGTAATTCTGACAAATTGTTGTACTTTGTGTGTGAGTGGGAAGGTTGATGCGTGGAGTGACTGAGTTAACTTCCTGCCTCGCTCAGGAGGATACAACTGGTGTTCTCGTTACTCCAGCCAGCCTGACACACCTACTCCCACACACACACACACACACACACACACACACACACACACACACACACACACACACACACACGTCCTCACGCACGCGTGCATACGCACGCACTAAAAAAAAGGGACTGCAAACGCTGTAAAATTATGGTGAGACGTACCGACAAGTGAGGGCAGTGAGGCTGCACCAGTGATCAAACAAGTGACTGGAGTTCAGTCCGAATGCATACGAAATCGTGCACTTCGTCGGATGAGAAGGAAGGCTGGAGATGGAGTACACACTAAGGAAAAAAAATGGAGTCTTGGAAGGGAACATGACGACGAACATATCACCACATCAACCGTGAAACTTTACCAGCTAATGTGAAATAACCTCCCCAGCAGTGTTGTCTAAACTTTGTGTATGAGTGGGCCACGTAATGATCCCAGGTGTAAACTTTGTGTATGAGTAGGCCACGTAATGATCCCAGGTGTAAACTTTGTGTATGAGTGGGCCACGTAATGATCCCAGGTGTAAACTTTGTGTATGAGTAGGCCACGTAATGATCCCAGGTGTAAACTTTGTGTATGAGTGGGCCACGTAATGATCTCAGGTGTAAACTTTGTGTATGAGTGGGCCACGTAATGATCCCAGGTGTAAACGTTGTGTATGAGTGGGCCACGTAATGATCCCAGGTGTAAACTTTGTGTATGAGTGGGCCACGTAATGATCCCAGGTGTAAATGGGTGATAAGAGCCTCATTTTAAAACACAAGGTGAAGCAACACAGCAACTAACGTAACCCACAAAATTATTAACATTCATGTTGGCCTCATAAACTGAAAGAATCAAAATAAGTTCCCCTCTTTCAGAAATAACTCATTTTATTACCACAATAATTATAATTGTTAGTAATTAGTTGACTAGCGTAAGGTTTCAGAATAAAGATACCTAACTGTTGGACATGTGTCTTGCTTATCAACACTCATGGCATTTTCGTAGCACAAAGTCTACCTACACACCTGGAGTCTACCTGGAGGGTATTCCGGGAATCAATGCCCCAGCGGCCCAGTCCATGACCAGGACTCCCCCTCATACTAGTGAACATTGTACTGAAATTGTATGGGGGGGGAGTTCAGCACTGAATTTCGATATGGTTCCATTATTTCTTGCAACTACTCCTATGTGCCCTGCATATTCAGCTGTCGCACATCCCAGTTTGTCCCAACTCAGCTTAGAAAGATTCACCATTATGAATACGTTTTCTACCGTAGAAGTATCATTGTCAGCAGTGCACACGACTACGTATTTTCAAACTTGGAGTTTGTGCCCCTTTAAAGCAACTAGAAGTTAAGCATTGTCCAGAGCATCGCCGATCTTAAGTGCCAAGGAGGAATTTTTAAAATGTGTTGCCTTATCAATGATTGTGTTCTACAGCTGTTCTTTCATGCCATCACTGCACCTGGTGATTGTATACGCAGATAAACTTACTCATGGCATTCATATATTTTTCTCTTCACTAAAGCTGAGGGTTTTGTTGTAGATATATTTTTAAACGGCAGCTTTAAAAAGATTATAGTCACATTAACAATATCGTTGCCTTCTGCACTGTGCCTTCCAACCTACACTGCCTCCCTCAATCCACTGTACTTCCCTTCCATCGCCGGGTCACCGCATGGAGAAGACCCGGACCAGGACCCGTCCTGGCGAACCTACCTGTACCTGTCCACTTCCAGGCTGTGCATCTCTCTCAATGAGCATCTCTGCCATCATGGTTTAATTAAATATTCCTAGATCGAGATAATATAACGAGGGGAGCAAAATATAATCTTAATACCCAAATGACTTGTAGCAACGATACAAAATATTTTCTACAATGACAGAGACTTGGTTAATGTGAAACAAACTAGGCAATTATATAGCAGAAGCCCTGAGCCCCCTCCCCTTTCCATCACACCCAAGCCATGACTCCCAAACACACAGTTCCTTTCTACCTCCTTGCCACCCAGTCCCTTTCTGCCTCCCTGCTACCCAGTCTCCTGCCTCCCTGCCACCCAGTCTCTTGCCTCCCTGCCACCCAAACCCCTTTTTCCTCCCACCAAAGCCTTGTCCCTTTTACCAAAACCTTTCCCCTCCTGCCCAAACTTACTTTCCTGCCAAACCTCTTTCCCTTTAATAAAGCCTTCTATTCCTTCCACCTACTCATGTTCTCCCTCTCCTTCCCTTCCAGTTACCCAAACCCTTCCAAGCCCTCCTTCTCAAGCCATCCCTCTGGAGCCATCCCTCTGGAGCCATCCCTCTGGAGCCATCCCTCTGGAGCCATCCCTCTGGAGCCATCCCTCTGGAGCCATCCCTCTGGAGCCATCCCTCTGGAGCCATCCCTCCCAAGCCCTATCTCCCTAAACCCTCCCTCCTTCCCTCCTGAATAGATAAAAACAACTAGATTTCAGTCAGGAGTGGTGCTAGAGAGAGCAGTAGCAGCAGGGTACTATAGAGCAGTAGCAGGGCGCTAGAAAGAGCAGCAGCATGGCGCTAGAGAGAGCAGCAGCAGGGCGCTAGAGAGAGCAGCAGCAGCAGCAGCAGCAGCAGGGTACTATAGAGCAGTAGCAGGGCGCTAGAAAGAGCAGCAGCAGGGCGCTAGAAAGAGCAGCAGCAGGGCGCTAGAGAGAGCAGCAGCGGGGAGCTAGCAGGGGTGCTAGTAGGGGTATGTTCATGTATCATCATTACTGTGATCATCATCTTGGTCCACCGTCGCTTCTTACTAGTAACTCATCCGTATGTTGTTGTTGTTTTTTTCATAGAAAACAAAGCGCCTCGCTTATTTGCATGTTGAGTTACTCTTTGACACTTGAATAGATCAACGACATTCTAGAAGCCTCTCAGTTTTTAATTGCTATGAGGGGCACAGATTCTAGTTTTGAAATGATGGATGAGTTGTGAGCATCACAGATTATGAAGATTATCAAGATTGATGGACTGATTACATCGACTCCAGGCTGAGGGACTAATTATCTCAAACTCCTTCTGATCTTCAATCATTCTTCTCTGTACAGGACTGAAGAAGCCACTGTGTGGCGAAACGTTTTCACAATATAGATACGCAAGTGTTGCACATGTGTCTAATTTATCATCTTGTCGGTTCTCTAACCCATCTAAAGACGCTACTATTCCCGAAAATGTATTCATAGTGGTGAATATTTGAGCAAACTGTTGACAGAGTGGGTGCGAGGAACATGACTGCAGGGTGAGGACTGCTAAGAGTACGTTCCATTTTATTCGGTGTATGGGCTGCCCTCCCGACCAGTGAACCAGGTGCCAAGGGTATAAATGAGTAGGGCCCCCCTCGTTATGCTAAGCACCTTGGTTCAACCAGCCAATGACAAGGATGCCCACCAAAGTTGTGAAGCGATGTGGTACACTCGTGTATCAACATTGGCAGACTTACCTCCAAGTGTGGTCGCTACGGTTCTCACCGTTTCTTTTGCATTTGCCTTATTGTACATATTCACTCTATGTAGTGTAAATACCTGCTTGTTGTTTGGTGAAGGAAATATAAGTATTTACTCTCTCTCTGCTGCCTTTTTGCTCGTTCCTACCTTGGTTATGGTGCTACAGCCAGGTGTGTAGGCCACTAACTACACCTGTGTTAGTAATACAGAGAAAACTGCAAGAATTAATGACGATGCATTAAAAACAAACGCTGAACTCCGTGTGTAATTTCAATGTGGTATTTACTAGCAGCCTTTTCGTGTATCTTTATATCTGTAGAACCATAAACTATTCGATTCTAAAAGCCTTAGCAAAGTCTGGTAGCTTTTCTCGTGCCTTTTAAATATTGCTGATTTTGTTAAACCGACAAGTTGATGAATGAGACACTTGTAGAAACGTTTCGCCAGCCAATGGCTTCCCCAGTCCAATGAAGAGATGAATGGTGAAAGATGAGGAGGAGTTTGAGGTAATCGGTCCCACAGCCTGGAGTCGATGTGTTCAGTCCATCAGTCTTGATAATAGTAGAAAATATGGTTAGGTAAGGTTGTCAGGAAACACGACAAGAGTTTCTTGACGCGGGTCTTAGCCATATTATGACCAGCAGCTGGAGCTTTTGGTCATCTGAATGATGCCTCGCCTCCACAACCCCACCATGATGCCTCGCCTCCACAACCAACCATGATGCCTCGCCTCCACAACCCCACCATGATGCCTCTCCTCCACAACCTCACCATGATGCCTCGCCTCCACAACCCACCATGATGCCTCGCCTCCACAACCCCACCATGATGCCTCGCCTCCACAACCCCACCATGATGCCTGCCTCCACAACCCATGTGCCGCCTCCACAACCCCACCATGATGCCTCGCCTCCACAACCCCCACCATGATGCCTCGCCTCCACAACCCCCACCATGATGCCTCGCCTCCCCCACAACCCCCACCATGATGCCTCGCCTCTCCCACAACCCCACCATGATGCCTTGCCTCTCCCACAACACCCACCATGATGCCTTGCCTCTCCCACAACACCCACCATGATGCCTCGCCTCTCCCACAACACCCACCATGATGCCTTGCCTCTCCCACAACATTCTGCTGGAGTCAGATTATTTTCCTTATCGTTTTAATTCTTCGTTTAAATTGCTAATGAATTTTTTCTTCTGTTATAGACGACGTCCCTCCCGAGCAAGGGTTGCTTTGATGCTGCTGAGTTTTTGATCCAGTGGACTGGAGTTACCCTCCCCTTCCATGGCTCAAACCTTATTACCTCCCATCCTTCAATATAAACCAAACGGGTTTAGCTCTTCCCCATAAATATAATTAGTAGTAGTATTAATGGTATAGTAGTAGTAGTATTAATGGTATAGTAGTAGTAGTATTAATGGTATAGTAGTAGTAGTATTAATGGTATAGTAGTAGTAGTATTAATGGTATAGTAGTAGTAGTATTAATGGTATAGTAGTAGTAGTATTAATGATAGTATTAATAGCAGTAGTAATAGTATAGTAGTAGTAATAGCAGTGGTGGTAATAATAGAAGTAGAGATAGTAATAGCTGCTTTATAATAATCAATAAAAATATTAATTTGAGGGGGACTATGCCAAAAAATCTTCTTAATTATTTTTGTGTATTTAATTCTTGTTATCACGTCTCCACTCACTGGTATTAAGACATTTGAAGTTTTCCTTCTCATAGTAGTTGAATATATATATATATATATATATGCCGGGGAGCTGGACGAAGTAGTATTTGACATGTAGCTCTGAGTTGTTATCTATGTTGTTTTACTCCCTATTGTATTCCTGTCAATGTATTTTGTCTTGAAATAAAGTTTATGTATAAAAGATGGGGTGGTAGGGGAAGTGGAATATTCAAATGGCTTCAGAAAGAAATCTAAATATTCTTCCTTGAAGCCTTTTTATCCACTTCTCCGAGGCAATGGGTCCCACAATTTACACCAGAGGTGGACCCCATCCTATATATATATATATATATATATATAATATATATATATATATATATATATATATATATATATATATATATATATATATATATATATATATATATATATATATATTATATATATATATATATATATAACACACATTTGTATGCATATATGTTTTGTATTTATGTATGTATTAATTTTTAGCTTCTCAGCCGGCTGAGAACAGTGCCGGGAAGGCACTGTTGTTTCCTGGCGGGATGAACCACAACGGAAAACGGCACCACAACTGATAACGGCGCCACAACGGAAAACGGTACCACAACAGTGGCTGGGTGGTAGCTTCATACATACACATCAGACGTGAGAAAACAAAATAAAGAACTGGTGTGGTGTAACACTATACTGCCTCTGTGTGACGCACGACAAGGACACGGACGCCGAGGTCTACCCTGGCGTGACACGAACGCCGCAGAGAAAACACGGACGTAGTCGTTTACCTCTGTCGCAGAAAGGACGCGTACAAATGCTGTCTACCTCTAGCAAAGAGTACACGGACACTGATACAACACACCATCACAAGACACGGACACTGATACAACACACCATCACAGGACACGGACACCGACATAGCACAATATCACTAATATACGTGTCTTCGTTACACTGATTAAATGAGTATTTTGGTCTCAGTGATGTCCGTTGTAATGAACGGAAGATAACAGCAAGGATGTTCATCAAGTTCACATGAACAAAAAAAAGCAAGAACAACAGTTACAAGAGGAAAAGAATGAACAACAACAGATGCCAAGATGAAGAGTGAACAACAAGTACAAGAAGTAAGAATGAACACCGATAGGTACAACAGAGAAGAATGAACAACAACAGGTACAAAGTGGAAGAATGAACAACAACAGGTACAAGAAGGAAAAATGAACTAAAAAGCTACATGGTTAATAAAAGCAAATATAATTAGTAAATTGATAAAAATAATAATTTCTTTTCCCCCAGAAAGCGCTAATGCTTTTTTTTAACGATCGAAAGAGAAAGCTAAAACGGGAACGATCGAAAGAGAAAGCTAAAACGGGAACGATCGAAAGAGAAAGCTAAAACGGGAACGATCGAAAGAGAAAGCTAAAACGGGAACGATCGAAAGAGAAAGCTAAAACGGGAACGATCGAAAGAGAAAGCTAAAACGGGAACGATCGAAAGAGAAAGCTAAAACGAACGATCGAAAGAGAAAGCTAAAACGGGAACGATCGAAAGAGAAAGCTAAAACGGGAACGATCGAAAGAGAAAGCTAAAACGGGAACGATCGAAAGAGAACGCTAAAACGGGAACGATCGAAAGAGAACGCTAAAACGGGAACGATCGAAAGAGAACGCTAAAACGGGAACGATCGAAAGAGAACGCTAAAACGGGAACGATCGAAAGAGAAAGCTAAAACGGGAACGATCGATAGAGAAAGCTAAAACAAGAACGATCGAAAGAGAACAATCGGAAGGGAGAGCGCAAAAGGGAACGCTTCTGAAACGCACGAAACCTAACGCACTGTAAAAACTGGCGATAGATAACACAAAGAACGCATGGCCTCACCTACAGCAAAGAACGATTCAACAGCATTAGCAAGAAACAAACACAAGTGAAGAAATAAGCTTCACCATACATAGGAATGAAGACAGTGATAACAGGACTCTATATCCCATACCACGGGTGGGGGTTAGAACCCGCGATCAGAGAGTCTCAAAACTCCAGACCGTCGCGTTAGCCACTGGGCCAACTAGCTTCAATAACATTCATCCAACTAGATATATTTCTACACCATAGGCGACAGTCTGGAGTTTTGAGACTCTCTAACCGCGGGTTCTAACCCCACCCGTGGTATGGTTTGTTTGCAATCGTGTCATTACGATTTCGTGAGTCAAGAATTTATATCCAAACAAAAACATTAAGGAATATAGAGAGTATAATAACCTATGTCACCTGTCAAGATATCTTATTAATGGAAATAAAATACCAGATATATTAAGCAAATTTCCCAAATCTGTTCATTTTGGAACAATGAACTAGCCACTTCGGTGGCTAAATCTTAAAAAAAAAAAAAATCTTGAAATCGTAGGAGACGATCAACAAAGACAACAATGACAGTCACTGACGACAAGGAAAGTGAGGTGCAGGACACAAGAACAGTGGCATGGACAAGGGGGCTCAGGGAAGGGGGGAGGTTGCAACAAGTACAAGAACAGCAACAAGTACAAGAACAGCAACAAGTACTAGAACAGCAACAAGTACTAGAACAGCAACAAGTACAAGAACAGCAACAAGTACAAGAACAGCAACAAGTACAAGAACAGCAACAAGTACTAGAACAGCAACAAGTACTAGAACAGCAACAAGTACTAGAACAGCAACAAGTACTAGAACAGCAACAAGTACTAGAACAGCAACAAGTACAAGAACAGCAACAAGTACTAGAACAGCAACAAGTACTAGAACAGCAACAAGTACTAGAACAGCAACAAGTACTAGAACAGCAACAAGTACAAGAACATCAACAAGTACAAGAACAGCAACAAGTAAGGGAACATCAACAAGTACAAGAACAGCAACAAGTACAAGAACAGCAACAAGTACAAGAACAGCAACAAGTATAATAACAAGTAGAACAGCAGCAGCATGTATAGTGCAGTGGCAGACAAAAACAGCGTCAACAACAACAAGCAAGAACACAGCAAAGACAGCAGCACGGACAAGCATCAACAAGGACACAGTAGGCGATATGTTTTTATAATCAGGTCTCCCGTCTGCACCCCCTTCCATCCCCTTCCTCCCCCTCCTTCCCCTCCCCCCCTCCCTCCCCTCCCTCCCCCCTCTCCCCTTCCTCAACCTTCCCCTCCATCTCTCCCCTCCCTCCCTCCCTCATCCTTCCCCTCTAACCCTCCCTCCCTCCCCTTCCTTTCCTCTCCCTTCCCTCCCTATCTCTCCTCCTCTCTTCCCTCTAACTCCCTCTCTATCTCCACCCTTTCCTTCCCCCTCACTCCCCTTCCTCCTTCCCTCCCCATTCATCTTCCCTCTTCGCCTTCTCCCGCCTCCATCCTCCCCCTCCCTTCCTTCTGCCCTCTCCCCTTCCCTCACCAGAGACGAGAGAAACAACCAAACAACAAAATTCCTGGAAGCGTCAGGACCCATGCTCAGGATTTTTGGTCTTGTGTTTGATGACTTTCCCTGACAGGACCAGGGGAGGGGGGAGGGGGGGAGGGTGTTGGAGGTGGAGGGCAGGAAGGGCAAAGGGAGGGTGGGGGTATGAGGAGGGCAGGGAGAGGTGGGGGGATGGGGAGGAGAGGGTTTGTGTGTACACTCACCTATTTCTACTCGCCTATTTGTGGTTGCAGGGGTCGAGTCATAGCTCCTGCCCCCACCTCTTCCCTGGTCGCTACTAGGTCCACTCTCTCCCTGCTCCATGAGCTTTATCGTATCTCTTCTTAAAACTGTGTATGGATCCTGCCTCCACTACGTCCCTCTCCAGATTGTTCCACTTCCTGACCACTCTGACTGAAGAAATACTTCCCAACATCCCTGTGATTCATCTGAGTTTTCAACTTCCAGTTGTGACCCCTTGTTGCCGTGTCCCATATCTGGAACATTTTGTCCCTATCCACCTTGCTGTGGAGTGCCACCTTGCTGTGGAGTGCCACCTTGCTGTGGAGTGCCACCTTGCTGTGGAGTGCCACCTTGCTGTGGAGTGCCACCTTGCTGTGGAGTGCCACCTTGCTGTGGAGTGCCACCTTGCTGTGGAGTGCCACCTTGCTGTGGAGTGCCACCTTGCTGTGGAGTGCCACCTTGCTGTGGAGTGCCACCTTGCTGTGGAGTGCCACCTTGCTGGCCACCGTGGAGTGCCACCTTGCTGTGGAGTGCCACCTTGCTGTGGAGTGCCACCTTGCTGTGGAGTGCCACCTTGCTGTGGAGTGCCACCTTGCTGTGGAGTGCCACCTTGCTGTGGAGTGCCACCTTGCTGTGGAGTGCCACCTTGCTGTGGAGTGCCACCTTGCTGTGGAGTGCCACCTTGCTGTGGAGTGCCCCGTTGCTGTGGAGTGCCCCGTTGCTGTGGAGTGCCCCGTTGCTGTGGAGTGCCCCGTTGCTGTGGAGTGCCCGTTGCTGTGGAGTGCCCGTTGCTGTGGAGTGCCCGTTGCTGTGGAGTGCCCGTTGCTGTGGTGCCCGTTGCTGTGGAGTGCCCTGCGTTGCTGTGGGGGTGCCCGTTGCTGTGGGTGCCCGTTGCTGTGGAGTGCCCCGTTGCTGTGGAGTGCCCTGTTGCTGTGGAGTGCCCGTTGCTGTGGAGTGCCCGTTGCTGTGGAGTGCCCTGTTGCTGTGGAGTGCCCCTGTTGCTGTGGAGTGCCCCGTTGCTGTGGAGTGCCCTGTTGCTGTGGAGTGCCCCCGTTGCTGTGGAGTGCCCCGTTGCTGTGGAGTGCCCCGTTGCTGTGGAGTGCCCCGTTGCTGTGGAGTGCCCCGTTGCTGTGGAGTGCCCCGTTGCTGTGGAGTGCCCCGTTGCTGTGGAGTGCCCCGTTGCTGTGGAGTGCCCGTTGCTGTGGAGTGCCCTCTGTTAGCCGCTGTGGAGTGCCCCTGTGCTGTGGAGTGCCCTGTTGCTGTGGAGTGCCCGTTGCTGTGGAGTGCCCGTTGCTGTGGAGTGCCCCGTTGCTGTGGAGTGCCCGTTGCTGTGGAGTGCCCGTTGCTGTGGAGTGCCCCGTTGCTGTGGAGTGCCCCGTTGCTGTGGAGTGCCCTGTTGCTGTGGAGTGCCCCGTTGCTGTGGAGTGCCCGTTGCTGGGGTGCCTTGCTGTGAGTGCCCCGTTGCTGTGGAGTGCCCCGTTGCTGTGGAGTGCCCCGTTGCTGTGGAGTGCCCCGTTGCTGTGGAGTGCCCCGTTGCTGTGGAGTGCCCCGTTGCTGTGGAGTGCCCCGTTGCTGTGGAGTGCCCCGTTGCTGTGGAGTGCCCCGTTGCTGTGGAGTGCCCCGTTGCTGTGGAGTGCCCCGTTGCTGTGGAGTGCCCCGTTGCTGTGGAGTGCCCCGTTGCTGTGGAGTGCCCGTTGCTGTGGAGTGCCCGTTGCTGTGGAGTGCCCGTTGCTGTGGAGTGCCCCGTTGCTGTGGAGTGCCCCGTTGCTGTGGAGTGCCCGTTGCTGTGGAGTGCCCCGTTGCTGTGGAGTGCCCCGTTGCTGTGGAGTGCCCCGTTGCTGTGGAGTGCCCCGTTGCTGTGGAGTGCCCCGTTGCTGTGGAGTGCCCCGTTGCTGTGGAGTGCCCCGTTGCTGTGGAGTGCCCCGTTGCTGTGGAGTGCCCCGTTGCTGTGGAGTGCCCCGTTGCTGTGGAGTGCCCTGTTGCTGTGGAGTGCCCTGTTGCTGTGGAGTGCCCTGTTGCTGTGGAGTGCCCTGTTGCTGTGGAGTGCCCCTGTTGCTGTGGAGTGCCCCGTTGCTGTGGAGTGCCCCGTTGCTGTGGAGTGCCCGTTGCTGTGGAGTGCCCCGTTGCTGTGGAGTGCCCCGTTGCTGTGGAGTGCCCGTTGCTGTGGAGTGCCCGTTGCTGTGGAGTGCCCTGTTGCTGTGGAGTGCCCCGTTGCTGTGGAGTGCCCCGTTGCTGTGGAGTGCCCTGTTGCTGTGGAGTGCCCCGTTGCTGTGGAGTGCCCTGTTGCTGTGGAGTGCCCCGTTGCTGTGGAGTGCCCCGTTGCTGTGGAGTGCCCCGTTGCTGTGGAGTGCCCCGTTGCTGTGGAGTGCCCCGTTGCTGTGGAGTGCACCTTGCTGTGGAGTGCAACCTTGCTGTGGAGTGCACTTACTGTGGAGTGCCACCTTACTGTGGAGTGCCACCTTACTGTGGAGTGCCCCTTTCTGTGGAGTGCACCTTTCTGTGGAGTGCACCTTGCTGTGGAGTGCACCTTGCTGTGGAGTGCACCTTGCTGTGGAGTGCACCTTGCTGTGGAGGGCACCTTGCTGTGGAGGGCACCTTGCTGTAGAGTGCACCTTGCTGTAGAGTGCACCTTTCTGTAGAGTGCTCGTACATCTAACCTCTCATGTTCTTAAGAAGGGCAGACGGTATTTACTCTTCTTAACAAACATATAATTGAATTTCACAATAAAGACTGACGTGGATATTGTAAAAAAAAAAATAAGACTGAGGCAAATTAATAGATTAGATTGATTATTTTTGTTTTGTTTTGCTTTAGAGATGAGAGTTGATTATAGGAACCAATGATATCACTGGACAAGGTCATTACAGGGTGTCAAAGGGTTAATTACTTAGTTCAATACTCTTATTTTTAACGATTTACGAATAAATTAAGCCAAATTTAAGCTGAAAATGACTAAGAATTTACTGGAGGATTTAGATAAATTTAATATGTGGAGTAAAAGATGGATGAAGAATTTTGTTTTATATCACGAAAATGGGATGTGATGGAAATGGGAAAAAGTGACAACAGGACATATGGAAATAATTATTCGTGTGGGTTTGTTCCGTGGCTCACCCGGGTTGTCCCACGTTACTGCTGCTTCATACAAGCAACTGCATTGTACCACTGGAACAAGACTCGACAGTACATCACGTAATTGATCACCGGTTCTTGGTTGTCATAACAATGGAACATCTTAGAACTATAATCAATCACTGACACACAACACCTTGGCCAACGTGAGCATTTATGGCGCTCGGAAGATCCAGTGTTTATATTACTGAGAATCTGACAATGGTTGGACCTTTATAAACTGCTCCTGAAAGTTCGTTGTCTATTGAATGTGAAGACTCGCCAGTTTTTATCTCTTGAACTCGTCAAAGCATTTTGAGAAAATTACTGGAATTTCGAATAATGGAGGAAACTTTGGCTTGATGGTTGCCAGCTGTCAGTGACGTCAGCCAGTCTCCCGTAAAGGAAGTTACGACGCCCAGTGTTTCACGTATTCGTATTCACTTGTTTTTGGTTGTAAAGCGTCATGTCGCAGCTCTTGGACTTGCATGTTACACTGGCTTTTACTGGGTTCACGAGTCTTATCATAATTATTCTTTAAGCTGCGTATAGATCCTGCATCTACCACTTCACTGTACTTCCTGACCACTCTGAGGCTGAAGTAACATTTCTTACCTTCTCTGTGACTCATCTGCGTTTATAACTTTTAGTTGTTCCCGCACATACCTGTGTTCTGCCTCTCGAACATTCTCCCTGTCAACTCTCTCAAATTCCAATAAGTATTTTATATGTAGTTATCATGTCTCCCTTGGTCCTTTTGGCTTTTAATGTCTACAGGATTAGCTTCTTATTGCTTTTTCTTAATTTATATCCCTTCTGGAACTAGCTTCGTTATAAAGCTATGGATTTTTTGTAGTTACTTGTCAGCTTGATTAAGTGTGGGTTCCACGCTGGTGCCGCATACTCCAAGATGGGCCTGATATAAAATGTCGTATATAGTGTCGTGAATGATTCTTTATTGAGATAACTAAAATCTAATCTTAGATTTACCAAACACTCGCATGCTGCAGAGGTTATTATGTTGGTGTGCGCCTCAGGCGATGTGCTCAGTACTATGCTCACCCCGAGGTCCTCCTATGCCTGTACTGCATTCCTGGTCTTCTATGACCTTCTCCTATTTTCATAACCTTGCTCTTACTGAGACGGCATTCCAATAGCTACTTGTCCAGAGCAGTGTGTCCAGAGCAGTGTGTCCAGAGCAGTGTGTCCAGAGCAGTTTATAAGTTTTCCTTGTCTTCTCCTGTTTTTATTCTCCATATTAGTTTCACATCTGCACGACAGGTTTACATCAGACTATCTCCTCTGTCATATCTTTCATGTAACCCAGAAACAGTACTGGGTCCGGCATCAATACTTGTGGTACTGGACTCCGATGCCTCTTCATGGATACTCTTTGCTTATTTCCTATTATGTATTCTTTGATCTATTATAGCACCTTCTCTCTCATTTCTACCTGCTCCTCCAGCTTTCGCTCCAGTCTCTTGTGTGGTACCGAGTCAGAAGTTTTCTTACAGTTCAAATATATGCAGTCCACCCAGCCCTTTCTTGTATGTAAATTTCGAAACCATACCACGGGCGGGAATAGAACCCGCGATCAGTCATAAAACTCCAGACCGACGCACTAGCCACTGGGCCAGCTGGCTACAATAAGTGGCTAGCCCGTCGGTCTGGAGTTTTATGACTCTCTGACCGCGGGTTCTATCCCCGCCCGTGGTATGGTTTGTTTACAATCGTGTCATTACGATTTCGTGAGTTTCCAATTGCTTCACCACTCGTCTTCTGATTGTTCTCCATTACTTTATATATTTTGCATGTCAGTGGTACTGGCCTGTAGTCTAACGCTATCTGTCTCCCTCCTTAAATATTGAGAGTACATTTGCTGTCTTCCACACCTGTGACAGTTGTCCTGTATCAGTGGACTCGGAAATCTTAGATAATTATTCACACGATGCTTTTCGCGCTCTCTCTCGGAACCAGTGGAGAGACTTTGGTCCCATAGTCTTCGAGGTATCTAGCTCACTCAGTATTGTCTCCGCCTCTCCTACTGTGTGTATTTTGTCCAGTACTCGTTGGCGTAATCTTTCTCTTTGTCTGATATGTCTGTATTCCCACCGTGAACACCTTAAAGCGGTAATATCATCTCGCAGACATCTTGGTCATCTCTTGTGAGCTCTCCTTCTTTCTTTATTTTTATTTTCTTGTGCTTTGCTGTCGTCTTCAATTCTGATATGACTGTATAGAAAGTTCGGTACAGATTTGACTTTCGATGCAATGCCGCGCTTAGATCGTCGCTCCGTCTCTCTTCTCTCCTCGTTTCTAGTTTGTCCGCTCGCATCAGTAACAAGAACGGAATTACAGATTAGAACAAAAACTAGCTAAAAAAGGATTGAGAGGAAAATATAAGTGGAAAAAACCACCAGGAAAGTAAAGGTAGAGAAGATAAATGGACAATATCGTGACTGGAACAATACATAAATAACTCGCAAGTAGCTTACAACGTTTCGGTCCAACTTAGGCCGAAACGTTTCTGTCCAAGTCGGACTGAAACGTCGTCGTAAGCTGCTCCTGTGTGCAGGTTATTTGTGTAAAGATATGTGAAAGAGAAACGTGGGATAGAGGTAAGAAAGGAGAGCCTATAATAGAGATTAACAAACCTGGGTAATGACCCAAACATTGCTGGAACATCAACGTGTGTAAACAACCCATAAATATATAAGGTGGAGTAAACTGAATCGTTATTAAATACACAGACTTCAGTGAACGGGAAATATATGACATTATTTATGCTAAAATTTTAGATACTGTACCATGACCTGGCTATGAACGTTGGGAAATAAATATAATAGTTATGTCAAGCAGTCTCGACATATACTCTCAGAAATACAGTAGAGTGCGTCATTCAAAGAATAACTTGCACTCAATGCACTCGAAAATGTGCGTGTAGACTCTTGGTCTCAGACCGGGTCGCGGGGGCGTTGACCCCCGAAACCCTCTCCAGGTAAACAGGTAACAGTGGTAGACAAAACGTACAAAGTAAGGTTTAACGTCTTAACCAGTACTGATGAGAGGAGATTGATGCTGGTAAAGGGCTCTTTGTCTAAGGAATTGGAGCTTCCTTTCCCATGCCTAGTTATTAATCCGATTGCAATAAACTGTTATAATTATAACCTTAATTTTTAAAGGGGTGGAGGAGTAAGCCAGCGGAAGGCCTCGGTTAGATGACCAAAAGCTCCAGCTGCGTCAGGAAACACTTGTCCTGATTCCTGACAAACCTAACCTAATTGCCTCCTATTAACCAGGCGCTGTATGACTCCTACGAGTTTAGGTCACTCGAAAACGTGGATCAAGTTGTCGAAGATTTCAATGAATCTATGAAAAGAAAGCAAAGTTAAAACGTTGTATAAATACAGGTCAATGGAGAACTAAAGAAAGTCTCCAATGAAAAAGGTGAAATAATTTAGTGAGAGTGCCTCTGAGGTTTTGTTTCGAGATCTTTCCACGAGACACTTCTTGGTCATAGTACATTCCAACATTCGTCTTATGGGTTTTAGATTTGTCTCCCGAGTGTTTTAGAGTTATGATCTGGTTTATTATAGGACGGTGGCTCTTGGGTTCCCGACCCCGTGTGGCGAGTCAAAATTGTCGGCGGGTGGAAAAGAACAGTTTTTCATTATCTTTCATTATCGAATGCGTCTAAAACACTTGATAAATATGTAAAGTATTAATTATTAAAATATTTTCAATAATAAAAAGTGACGTTAATAAGTCGCGGTTCAGGGAAATTACTTTATTTTAACTTTATTATTGTCTAAATTACCGTGTATCACATTGAGTCGTAGCTCACGTGTTCACCATGTAAATTTTGTCTAAATAATCTGTCATGTATAACTAAGGTATCAACAATGCAATCATTCCACTACGCAGATATTGTTGTTCGAGCTTCGTAATGTATTCACGTTTGCGGTAATGTTTAAGTAGACATAATTTCCGACCGTATAAGCAGTCTACACAGCTGTAAAATTCGCACCTATCCAAAAAAAAAAGAAACAAAAGTACTAGCGAGTGCCAGCCATGCATGCATCACACACACGAATAAATCATCATAGCTACATCATAGAACCAATCATATGTACCTAAAAATACGAGCAGACTAAACAGTGCACATATAAACACTGAATATTTAAGCCTCCGCAGTCTGGCTTGGTACTGTGTGTTTAGCTTATGAAACGTCGATCTTGTTGACCAAAAGGTGACACCGGCCGTTTACCAATCTCTCTGCGATTACTTGCAGTTTTCGTATTTTTTTGCGGGTTAGCCAAACCCTCGAGTAATGGCGAGCAATTCAGCACCACACGAGTATTTCCCAGAAGGAGAAGTGTGGGCAGGATTGTCCGCCATGACGACCCACACAAGACCCAGGCTCAGACCCATGTTGACTCCGCTATTTACATTCTTCGTCTCCTTCCTTCTCCACAAATACAGGTGAACATGATACGGTCAAGATCTTGGCAGGAATAAGGGAGGCACTTTTACTGATCTTATCACACGCTTGCTTCGAGGAGGAATTTAGAAACGATTCCCTGCTATAGACTTGGTTGGGCGATATTTACAATTTAGTCTATGGTGCAATACAGATAGCTTTCGTCTAGTTGGAAAGAGTTCTTGGCTTTAACTGTGATGTATTTTTTGCAGGTAATCACTCATCCAAAGAACCATAAATATAAATCAGGAAGGGTGTAAAAAAAAAAAGATCAAACACGATGAGATCCCCGGCCAGTAGAGCGTCGGGTGAGACACAATTGTTAGAGGATCTTGGTGCGCTCTGTTGTCCTACCTGTCACTTGAAGAGTTAGCGCGAAATTCAAATGGTGACTTGCGAGGCGGAGAGAGTGCTGAAGAGGCTACCACACATCACGATCTGCCTAGGTGGTCAAGACTCCTGGACGCCGCCACTGCCACCACTAGGTGTGAAGCAAGAGAGGTGGTTAGCGTAGGAAGACGTGTGAAGGAAGATTAGGTGAAACCATGGCGTGTAAAGGGATAAGGGAAGTAAAGGCTGACGAATACTTTTCTCGGATCAGTAACCCCGGAGAGTTAATAACACTGGACAACCCAAAAAAAAGCCAAGCTGTGTGGGTTATTTCCATTGTGGTCCTCTTCTCTGTATGTTGTCGCAGACAACAGTCAGCTAGCTTCTAAGTATCTATTGCTAGGTAACATCTAGTGGCTTTAAGGGTTAGATGACTTGCCCAAACGTCTCCCCCTGCCCAAGGTTATCGTGTTTTAGTAGACACCAACGAAAAGAACAATAAGTAAAAAAAAAATAAGATTAACATTAGGCTTAAGTTAGAATAAACAAAAGGGGACGTGTGGTAAACAGAAGGAAATGAATACTGAGAGATAGTAGCAGGTCTGAGGGAGCTGTGACGGAGGGGGTACTTAGCGAGGCCAAACATTTGGATCAGTTCCCCTTGGCATGACAAGATAAATGACCTCGTCGTGTGAACACACAATGTAAAGCTGGAATATCACCAACCATTAACCTTGTCCGTGAACGGGGTAATTAATTATAATATCTCCAAGTCCCCAGACTAGGAGAACGTTGAAGGAACACGATGTGGTAAAAAAAATATCACTTTGAGTTTACATTGATGAGAGGATTAAATTTAACTCTAAATTAAGATGTCAGTAGACAACAGCGCTAATGACACAAAGATTCTGCTAAATAGAACCTCAGTGTGAGGCTATAATATACGGTACTTATTTATTTCCTCCATTGGGTTCATTTATGCCACTGGTCGGTGTTATACCACTTATTTGATTTGAATAACACTAATAATGAAGTTAATATCTATCGGAGGCGCCGTGGGGTCCTTTAGACAAGCAAGTTATACGAGTTCAACGAGACATAAGTATTTGGCCCTCCTCTGTCAACACACACATCCCACGAATAGACTATTATTATTATTATTATTATTATTATTATTACATTTATGAGCGCTAAACCCATAGGGTCATGCAGCTCCAGGGAGAATGAAAGACAATCAGGCTTGAATCGAGGAATTGTAGTATTAGTCCCATTCCTTAGATCAAGAGTCCCTCACTAGCACACCTCAGGTGTCTTCTTGCGGATGCTCCTGCTCCTCTCTGTGTGACTTCAGGTGTGCTGGTGATTGTGGATCATATTTTTAACTTGTTAAAAGGACACAAATGCAACTAATGTGGCATTTTATTGTGGCAATATTTGTCTAACCTGTTTTAATACTACCCAAGTAATTGTTTTTATCACCTTTTACTCATGTGCAAGTTGATTGTTCTACCTTATTGTATTACTACTACTACTACAACTTATATCACTACTACTTCTACCACCACTAGTATTACACCTCACTTTGAGAGTATATATATACCCTCTGTGTCCATGTATTGTTTTTAACGCCTTGACAAAGCTCCTGATGAGCGAAACGTTGCCACAATAAAATGTCACATTAGTTGCATTTGTGTCCTTTTACTTAACATATTGTCGGTAATTCTACCAATATTAATACATATTTTAACTTTTTATACACATCTTTGGATTTTTCACTTATAGTTGTGGTTTTGTAATTACCGGAGTGCCTTTAGGGACCTCGAGGAACTTTAAGTCATTTTAAATTAAATGGAGTCTTTAACTGATGTCAGGTAAATGAACTTGGTTTGCTTGTGTTTGTGCTGTGTTTTTTTATGCTGGTAGCTATCACTTTTCCAACTTATTTTTAACCGGATTGTTATAATGATCTTACTTTTGTTTGTATTGCCAAGAAGTCAGAGTGATGTATCATTTCAGAACTTTGTATCTGGGTGAGGATACCCTCAAGTGGGTGTAGAATCTTTCTATCTGGGTGAGGATACCCTCAAGTGGGTGTAGAATCTTTCCTCTTACACAACAAGAATACTCAGACCTTCCCCTCTGCATAATGCAGATATTCAGACTTCCTTGTTGCACCAGGCAAGCACTCAGACTTTCCTTCACTGTAACACTGAATTGTGTGTATATATTCAGGTGAGGGAGGGACTTGCCTTGCCTGCATCACCTCCTCAGTCTTACTCAGGGAAAATAATAAAATGGTAAGACACGTGTGCAACAGTTAATTATGTTAAATTAGACACATATGCAACACTTGGGTATCTTTATTGAGAAAACGTTTCGCCACACAGTGGCTTCATCAGTCCAATACAAAAAAGAAAGTAGTAATAAAAGGAGGAGTTTGAGGTAATCAGTCCCTCGGCCTGGAGTCGATGTGTTCAGTCCATCAATCTTGAAGTAAATACAACATAAGGCAAATAGAAGTTGCTTATATACTGTAGACAGGTGAGATGAAGCAGGAGGAGGCAGGTCATAGTGTAATAATATTGGTAGAATTACCGACAATATGTTAAGTAAAAGGACACAAATGCAACTAATGTGACATTTTATTGTGGCAACGTTTCGCTCTCCAGGAGTTTTCTCAAGCCGTTACAAGCGTTACATGGACACAGTGGGCTATTATATACTCTCAAAGTGAGGTGAAATACTAGTGGTGGTCGAGGTAGTAGTGATAAGTAGTAGTAGTAGTAATACAATAAGGTAGAACAATCAATATGCACATGAGTAAAAGGTGATAAAACAAATACTTGGGTAGTATAACAATAGGTTAGACAAATATTTTATGCTGGAGGCCTTCTATATTTCAACCTCCAGCATAAAATATTTGTCTAACCTATTGTTATACTACCCAAGTATTTGTTTTATCACCTTTTACTCATGTGCATATTGATTGTTCTACCTTATTGTATTACTACTACTACTACTTATCACTACTACCTCGACCACCACTAGTATTTCACCTCACTTTGAGAGTATATAATAGCCCACTGTGTCCATGTAACGCTTGTAACGGCTTGAGAAAGCTCCTGGAGAGCGAAACGTTGCCACAATAAAAAGGTCATAGTGGTATCAACCACTAGTCGAAGTAAGTCCTTGTCCAAAGGTTTGGACAAATGATGAAGCCACTGTGTGGCGAAACGTTTTCTCAATAAAGATACCCAAGTGTTGCATATGTGTCTAATTTAACAACTTGTCGGTTCTCTGAACCATTCATCTACAACAGTTAATTATCTTTATTCCGAAACGTTTCGCCTACACAGTAGGCTTCTTCAGTCGAGTACAGAAAAGTTAGCAGAAGCAGTAGAGATGTGACGACGGTGTAATCAGTCCATCACCCTTGAAGACGTAGTTTTGAGGTGGTCAGTCCCTCAGCCTGGAGAAGAGTTTTGCTCTATAGTCTGGAACATTGTGAAGTTAGAGCCACAATATGGAGACTTACTTATCAACCTGTCGTTATTGTATATCATTTTCATAATCACTCTGTCAGACACTGCAACACAACGGTATCTTGGTACAGAAAACACATTTGACAACTTTTTTAAGTGAGAATAGATGAATTTGAGAGGGACCTGCTCTCTGTGATTACTTTACTAGTGGGCTGAGCCTCACCTTTTGACAGTATACAAGTCTCCATATTGTTGCTTCAACTTCACACTGTTCCAGACTCTGGAGCTGAATTCTTCTCCAGGCTGAGGGACTGACCACCTCAAAACTACGTCTTCAAGGGTGGACTGATTACACCGTCTTCACATCTCTACCGCTTCTGCTAACTTTTCTGTACTCGACTGAAGAAGCCTACTGTGGAGGCGAAACGTTTCGGAATAAAGATACCTAACTGTTGCACATGTGTCTTACTTATCCAGGGAATCAACCACCAGGTCCAGTATTATTTAACCCGTGATGGTCGTACCGTGGCATGAGAGGTAATCAAGTTTGATTCCAGGAAGAGGAGGGCAGCTCCAGTTATATATATATAAAATAGAGAGAGAGCTGAAAATAATCTCGTTACGTCCAGTCATTTTCTGAAATAAAAATTCAACAGACTGAGAAACATGGCTAAAAAAAGTAAGAAATCACTTGGAATGAAAATAGAAACACAGGCGGAAGTAACAGCAACAAGACGTTTGGCAACACTAGGGACAGCAGCAATAACAGTAGTGCTAGTGATAGCAGCACTAGGGACAGCAAAAGTACTAGCAACAACAGCAGTACTAGCAACAGCAGCAGCAGCACTAGCAACAGCACTATCAACAACAGCAGCACTAGCAACAGTACTAGCAACAGCACTAGCAACAGCACTAGCAACAGCACTAGCAACAGCACTAGCAACAGCACTAGCAACAGTACTAGCAACAGCACTAGCAACAGCACTAGCAACAACACTAGCAACAGCACTAGCAACAGCAGCAGCAGCACTAGCAACAGTAACAGCAGCAGCAGCACTAGCAGCAACAGCAGCACTAGCAACATCACTATCAACAACAGCAGCACTAGCAACAGCACTAGCAACAGCACTAGCAACAGCACTAGCAACAGCACTAGCAACAGTACTAGCAACAGCACTAGCAACAGCACTAGCAACAGCACTAGCAACAGCACTAGCAACAGCACTAGCAACAGCACTAGCAACAGCACTATGAGTAACAGGGAGGAGAGTGGGTTGTTAAGGCCATTAAGACATGATTAACGAGAGGCTCGCATACAGGACTTCCTCTGCTACAGGTTTCTATGGTAATATGTTACTCTACTCAGCAACATCCGTCACCTCAGACCATGTCTCTTCTCAGCAACATCCTTCACCACATATCATGTTTCTCGTCTCATCAACATCCGTCACTTCATCTCAGTGTTCCTCTCCTCAGCAACATCCGTCATCTCATCTCAGTGTTCCTCTCCTCAGCAACATCCGTCACCTCATCTCATCTCAGTGTTCCTCTCCTCAGCAACATCCATCACCTCAGCTCAGTGTTCCTCTCCTCAGCAACATCCGTCACCTCAGCTCAGTGTTCCCCTCAGCAACATCCATCACCTCAGCTCAGTGTTCCTCTCCTCAGCAACATCCGTCACCTCAGCTCAGTGTTCCTCTCAGCAACATCCATCACCTCGGCTCAGTGTTCCTCTCAGCAACATCCGTCACCTCAGCTCAGTGTTCCTCTCAGCAACATCCGTCACCTCAGCTCAGTGTTCCCCTCAGCAACATCCATCACCTCAGCTCAGTGTTCCTCTCCTCAGCAACATCCATCACCTCAGCTCAGTGTTCCCCTCAGCAACATCCATCACCTCAGCTCAGTGTTCCTCTCCTCAGCAACATCCGTCACCTCAGCTCAGTGTTCCTCTCAGCAACATCCATCACCTCAGCTCAGTGTTCCTCTCAGCAACATCCGTCACCTCAGCTCAGTGTTCCCCTCAGCAACATCCATCACCTCAGCTCAGTGTTCCTCTCCTCAGCAACATCCATCACCTCAGCTCAGTGTTCCTCTCAGCAACATCCGTCACCTCAGCTCAGTGGCTTGATTCTTTGAGATTAAAAATCTGTGAGCATCATTAGTGTGCTGTTGCCTCGCTCTATATGTTAGCCGCATAGTGGGAAAACAAAGGGTTATTTTTGTATTCCCTCGAGAAGTATTTCGTCATTATAGTAGGAAATTATCTCTTCCCTCTATTCTCCTCTCTCCTAATTTATTTTCAACATTTCCTCCGCCTTCCACACACTTCATTTATCTCAACATCTTTTCCACGTATTGTTTTAGGTTTAGGTTTCGATTCCCATTCCTAAATAATTTTATAAGCGACTGACTGACATCTGTGATTTCTTCGATCTTTGATGCCACAATTATGACTACATAACCTAACTAGATAAACACATTAATTTGAGACCTAATACAGAAATTTTGACTAAATTATTGAGCTATATTAAGGCTCAACAAAAAGAGAGAGAGGGAGAGAGAGACAGAGAAGAGAGAGAGAGAGAGAGAGAGAGAGAGAGAGAGAGAGAGAGAAGGGGGGCATTGCCCAGGTAATGGCAATTCCAGCTTTGAAGAAAGGACACACTTTAAAAGGGGCAATGTTTCGGCCAGTGTAGAGCTTCATCCTGTCATGACTTGATAAACTCTGTATATAGAGCGAAACATTGTCCTAATAAAAGCTTCTTTAGCAACGCCGTCAGTACGCTATTTGCATTCCAGTGCGACCTCGCTGGAACGAGACCTGTGAAGATGCCGAAGCTACTGACTCCATAGTAGAAAGTTTAACGTTTTCTTCATTGCGTTTCGGAGGTCTCCCAGCTCGGCCCGACAGATTTCACGACGTTATACAACAGAAGAATATATCTAGCTTCGTTTCCACCTGTTACCTCTTGTAGAATGGTGTAGTCGCTCACTGCGGGTGTTCCCATCATGTAGCTCTCATACAGAACACTGTAGACTCACACACTGGAAACCGCTTTTACTTGTCCATATCGTTGCACTTTCTAAACACCCTTATACTTATCAGGTATTTTATGACATCCCTATAGCTAATTGGTGTCTTTAACCTCTATTCTCCATTGTGTACATTCCCGTCCTTCCAAAGCACTCTTGTTCTGCCTTAGAGTCCTCGGAGTATCGTGTGCTTCGTAGTCATATCTACTTTATTTCTCCTCTTTCTTTTCTTATTCGTAACGTTTAGTTTCTTATGTTTCCTGGGACTAGCTTTGTAGCAAATATCTGGGTAGATTCTAGCTTCAGAACATGCTTTCTCAGGTGGAGGCTCCATGCTGGTGCTGCTCACTCTTATACGTCGGACATCTGTTGTATATAAGTCCCTAGAGGATTCTAGTTGAGGACCTCTTGAATTCATCTCTTAAGTTCGTAGCCATTGTCCCCTCAATCTGTTTTCCATATCTGGCCTCTCTCTTTCTCTCTCTCTCTCTCTCTCTCTCTCTCTCTCTCTCTCTCTCTCTCTCCCTCTCCCCTCCCCCTCCCCCTCCCTCCCTCCCCCGGAGTTTCATAAACTCGCACTTTCTGGAGTAGATGTCCACTAACCCCAATCCCCAAGTCTGAGTATTCCTGCAGACTGTCCACGTCCTATTGCAGTCTTTCTTAGCTTTCTCTGGTATTTAGTTCTATCGTTAGCATCGCCGTCAGTAAATAGGAACGTATGAAACACTGTCAATTCACGAATAAAGTTTAAGAGTATCAGAAACAACTGTGGTCTCAACACTGTACATTGTGGGACCACTAGTCAGGCTCCTCCATCCCGACACCTCTTCCGGACCGTCTATCTTCTTTCACTCAGATATTCTTTGTTTCGTTGAATTATCTTTCCGTTATCCCTGACTCCCTATCAAGTTTGTGGACTAGTCTCGTGCGGCAATTTAAAATCCCTCTTTACTGTTCAGAAACATGGTCTGTCCTGCCCTCTATTCCTGCTTATTCTTTGTTACCTCGTCTCACATAAGTAAATTTTGGTTTACGAGACACTGGTTTCCTTAGCGAAGCCGGAGCTGAATGTTGCTCACGTCTCCATGTTTCTAGAGGTGTTCCACCACTCTTCATATTTCCTTCAATACTTTAGATACTATGCACATCAAGGAAGGATATTGATCAGCAGTTTCTTCTCCTTTTGTGGTGATGTCCATTGCCTGTTGGTCTATCCGTTCTCCTGCTCTCTGGCATCATTCCGGTCTCCTCAGTGAGTACCGGTACTTCAAATGTTTATTTAGTTTCTCTGAGACCTACCTGTCATTGTCTGTCATATATTGTCATTTTTTCATTTGATGTACTGTACCTACGTAGAAGTTCAGGTTTTAAGTTTGGTTTTGCCTCTTGTGTCATTCTTACACTGTCGCTTCGCATTTCTTATCACTTTCACGTATTTGTTTCTGACTCTTCTGTTTACTTCTGTAGTGACTTGCAGTCTCTGCTTTTGGTACCTCTCCATCGGTTTAATTTTTCTTATCTTCGCTTCTCTGAAACTGTGGTTGAATCATAGGCCTCTATTTTCATTTAGGTATGACTGTCTCTTCTGCCTCCCGGCACGTTCTTACAAGACACTCCTTCATCTTTTCTGTTGGTCTTCCTTACAAGTTGATCTTTCTACTGGACTGCCTTCACGAATTTTCCCATCCAAACATAGTTCTTTCTGTTATTCTCTCTGTCTGTCTGTCTCTCTCGCAATAACAATCATGACTGGTGCTACAAAAACCCATGCAATAACGGCCGCAATAACAGGTTCACTGAGGCTTGTGATCAGTGTAGCAAGTGGCCACAATAACTTGGTGGTCTTTATAGCGAAGGGCCTTGATAACTGAGCATCCAGAGTGGGTGGTGACTGGTATGTGAATGCGCCGATGCAATTGATTTGTCCGCTGGTCAGTGGTCGGTATAGAGGGAACCATAATACCGACGTATATGATATAACCGGTAGCCGGAGTATTGAGTGGCCGCAATAAGGGAGTGCTGGGCAGGGGTGGGCGGGGTGTTTGGTCGGAGTTGGACCATGGAGCCACCATTGTTTCCTTTGGGCCAAAGAGCGGGAAAAGACAACAGAGCGCTGGGCGAGTGGCTCATATTGGGCGGCCGCCGCTGCCCGCGAACACTACAGTAAAAATATACCTTGTTTCGTCTGCCCCAGTCAATATAGACTCTTTTCATTACTTCCTCTTTATTACTACAGCACACACCAAACATTACTATACAGTTATTTTGCCGGGTATTTCATTGTTATTCCTATTTCGTCTGACTGTCTGTGCTTAACTGATTAATATTTAAAAATATGAAAAGCTTGAAGTACTGTTCTCTTCAGGAGACGATCCTTGATGCTGAGGAAGAAGAGCTCGTGATCAAAGAAATTAGAGCGCCCCCTCTCCTTGAATCAAACTTAATAACCTCTCCTTCCCCAGAGTCTGTTAGACCCCTACAGGTTCAGCGGTTCCCCATGTATGTAACTGTAATATAATGTACCTCTGTTAGGTGAGTGTGCTAGTTATATTTTGACCAAGTGAGCCAGGTACCGAGTGATCTTAGTATCTAAAACATTACGATACCGAGTGATCTTAGTATCTAAACATTACGATACTGAGTGATCTTAGTATCTAAAACATTACGATACCGAGTGATCTTAGTATCTAAACATTACGATACTGAGTGAACTTAGTATATGAACATTACGATACTGAGTGATCTTAGTATCTGAACATTACGATACCGAGAGATCTTAGTATCTAAACATTGCCCTAAAAGTAATAATTGTTACTGTCAAGACAACAGTAAAGAAACACGTTGTAGAGTAACCTTTCATTGGGAGAACGTTTCGCTCTGTGTAGAGCTTCATCAAGTCACACCACCTTATAGTGCCTGATAAACCTCTACACAGAGAGAAACATTGTCCCAATAATTGCGGGTTTTGCAGCGTCTCTTGTCTTCACGAGCGATGAGTAGTATACGCAGTAACGGGAGAGGGTCGAACGCGTTTATACCTGGAGGGCACCTGGAGGGCATTCCGGGGATCAACGTCCCCGCGGCCCGGTCCATGACCAGGCCTCCTGGTGGATCAGGGCCTGATCAACGAGGCTGTTACTGCTGGCCGCACGTAGTCCAACGTACGAACCACAGCCCGGCTGATCTGGCACTGGCTTTAGGTGTCTTTCCAGTTCTCTCTGGAAGACAACCAGGAGTCTATTGGTAATTCCCCTTATGGCTGGTGGGAGGCTGTTGAACAGTCTTGGGCCCCGGACACTTAGTGTTTTCTCTTAGTGTACCAGTCCCTCCAGAATCTTCCAGGTGTAGGAACGTTCCTTATCCTAGTTGCCAGCTGTGTCATGATAGATCATGGTAAATGCTCTTAGGGATTAACCTGGTCTCCAGAAAGGATAATCTTGCTTTTTCTACGAGCTCCTTTCTGCACTTGATTCCTCTCTGCTCCCCTCTTTGCTCCCCTCTCTGCTCCCCTCTCTGCTCCCCTCTCTGCTCTCCTTCAAACTTTCTCTGCTGCAGTTTTTCCTTCTCTCGCTTGCCTCCCCCCTCCTTCTTCTCTCTCTCTCTCTCTCTCCCCCCTCAAGTGGATGGGGGAGAGGGGAGCCTCTTCCTATTCTCCTTCCATTCCCTCTCCCCTCATTCTACCTCCTTACCTTTCCCCATTCGCTTTCCTCTTCCCCTATCCGATTTTTATGTCCCCGTCGCTCGGTGTTATTCCCTTCCCACATTTTCTCAGACCCTTCTTATCCCCTTCTCACTCTTTCGTCACTCTCTGTAAGTTTTTCTTTCTTATCTCTCTTTTCTGCCTCCCTTTGTGCCACTTTCCCTTTCTTCTCTCCTTTCATTCCTCTCCCCCTAATCTTCCCCCTCCTTTCCACCTACTGTCTTTTCCAGCTTCTCTCCTCTCCTTCCTAATCTTCCCATCCTCTTCCCTCTACCCCCTTCTCATGGCAGTGTATTATTATTATTATATTATTATTATTATTATTATTACTAGTAGTAGTAGAATATTGATACAATAATAAAATAAATAAATTATTATTATTATAATTATTATTATTATTATAATTATTATTATTATTATAATTATTATTATTATTATAATTATTATTATTATAATTATTATTATTATTATATAACCATCACCGCCGACGTCATGAGACAGGCTGCCTAAAATTTCCATCCAATGGTTTGTGACGACAAAGAGGAATATTTGGTCAATAAACAAGGGCGGGGAAGTACCTTTGGTCCTCCAAAGAGTCTTTCCTGTGGGCCTTCCCTGGTCTCCACTCCATCCCAGGTCTCCCCTCCTCTCCTGGTCTCCCCTCCATCCCTGGTCTCCGCAGTCCTTTCTGCTTCCAGGTCCCTCAAGTGGATTTTGTGGTCCTCCAAGCGGTCTTTCCAGCAGCATACTCAATCTTCTTCCCTAGTTCTTAGTGGTTCTTCCAGATATATATATACCACACCATACACAGATTAGTAACGATACATTATGACGTAAAACATGATACGACTGGAAGGAAAATGTTGTGGCCCAGCACATTAACACCTTAATATTAATAATTACAGTGAAGACGTAATTTATATAGGCGACATAAATATATATATATATATATATATATATATATATATATATATATATATATATATATATATATATATATATTATATATATATAAATCAAAGTGGTGCATTTTGAACTCAGAGACACATTATAATGTGTTATATATTTTAGGATGAAGGAGACTGTTTATGATTTATGAGACATGATTAGAATCTGGGAGGTTTCGAGAACACTGTCGTGTGTGTACTCCCTAATTGTACTCATCTAATTGTGGTTGCAGGGGTCGAGACTCAGCTCCTGGCCCCGCCTCTTCGCTGTCCGCTACTGGGTCTCTGCTCTCCCTGCTCCATGAGCTTTATCATACCTTGTCTTAAAACTATGTATGGTTCCCGCCTCCACTATATCGTTCGCTAGACTATTCCACTTCCTAACTACTCTATGGCTGAAGAATTGCTTCCTAACATCCCTTCGACTCATCTGAGTCTTCAGCTTCCAGTTGTGCCCCCTTGTTTCTGTGTTCCCTCTCTGGAACATCCTGTCACTATCTACCTTGTCAATTCCCCCCATATGCTGCCGCGGTTATCTGGTTGATGTGTGTTTCCGGAGACGTGCTTGGCGTTATACTCACCTCAAGGTGTTTCTCCTTTGATGAGGTTTGTAGCCTTTGTCCACATAGCCTGTACTCTGTCAGCGGTCTTCTTTGCCCTTCTCCGATCTTCATGACTTTGCATTTGGTGGGATTAAATTCGAGAAGCCAGTTGCTAGACCAGATGTCAAGCTTGTCCAGGTCTCTTTGAAGTCCTGCTTGGTCTTCATCCGATGTGATTCTCCTCATTAATTTCACATCATCTGTGAACAGAGACACTTCTGAGTCTATCCCGTCCGTCATGTCATTCACATATACCAGGAATAGCACTAGTCCTAGGACTGACCCCTGCGGTACACCGCTCGTCACAGGCACCCACTGTGATACCTCATCACGCACCATGACCCGCTGTTCCCTCCCTGTTAGGTATTTCCTGATCCATTCCAGTGCCCTTCCTGTTATACACGCTTGGTCTTCCAACTTCTTTACTAACCTCATATGAGGAACTGTGTCGAAGGCCTTCCTGCAGTCGAGGAAAATGCAGTCAACGCACCCTTCTCTCTCTTGCCTTACCTCTGCTACTTTATCATAGAACTCCAGGAGGTTTGTTACACAGGATTTGTCTTCCCTGAATCCGTGCTGTCTGGCGTTGATTATCCTGTTCTGCTCCAGATGCTACACCATTCTTTTCCTGATGATGATGATGATGATGATGATGATGATGATGATGATGATGATGTGTGTGTTTCCACTGACTGGAAACCCGCACTTGGGAGAGGAACACGACTTTTGGGTGCGTGTCGTGGACCATTGTCAAGCCACAAATGGGACGAGAAAAGTGGAGAAGGCCGGAAAACATGACAAATCACTTGACCAGGTGAACCACACCATCACTTGTAGTGGTCCACAGAACCGACAAGTTGACAAATTTGACATATGTGCAATACTTGGGTATCTTACCCAGCACCCATCTTTGTAGGACCAGGTGGACCACATCTTTAATACCGTCACCCTGGTCCAGCAGACCAAACCTCATTGGTAAAGTAGACCATCCCTCTCTGGTCCAGTAGACCATCCCTCACTGGTCCAGTAGACCATCCCTCCCTGGTCCAGTAGGCCATCCCTCTCTGGTCCAGTAGACCATCCCTCATTGGTAAAGTAGACCATCCCTCCCTGGTCCAGTAGACCATCCCTCATTGGTAAAGTAGACCATCCCTCATTGGTAAAGTAGACCATCCCTCCCTGGTCCAGTAGGCCATCCCTCCCTGGTCCAGTAGGCCATCCCTCCCTGGTCCAGTAGACCATCCCTCCCTGATTCAGTAGACCATCCCTCCCTGGTCCAGTAGACCATCTCTCCCTGGTCCAGTAGACCATCTCTCAATGGTCCAGTAGACCATCCCTCACTGGTCCAGTTGACCATCCCTCACTGGTCCAGTAGACCATCCCTCCCTGGTCAGTAGACCATCCTCACTGGTTCAGTAGACCATCCCTCACTGGTTCAGTAGACCATCCCTCACTGGTTCAGTAGACCATCCCTCACTGGTCCAGTAGACCATCCCTCCCTGGTCCAGTAGTCCATCCCTCCCTGATCCAGTAGACCATCCCTCCCTGATCCAGTAGACCAACTCTCACTGGTCCAGTTGACCATCCTTCACTGGTCCAGTTGACCATCCCTCACTGGTCCAGTTGACCATCCCTCACTGGTCCAGTTGACCATCCCTCCCTGGTCCAGTAGACCATCCCTCCCTGGTTCAGTAGACCATCCCTCCCTGGTTCAGTAGACCATCCCTCCCTGGTTCAGTAGACCATCCCTCCCTGGTTCAGTAGACCATCCCTCCCTGGTCCAGTAGACCATCCCTCATTGGTAAAGTAGACCATCCCTCTCTGGTCCAGTAGACCATCCCTCACTGGTCCAGTAGACCATCCCTCCCTGGTCCAGTAGGCCATCCCTCCCTGGTCCAGTAGACCATCCCTCCCTGATTCAGTAGACCATCCCTCCCTGGTCCAGTAGACCATCTCTCCCTGGTCCAGTAGACCATCTCTCAATGGTCCAGTAGACCATCCCTCACTGGTCCAGTTGACCATCCCTCACTGGTCCAGTAGACCATCCCTCCCTGGTCCAGTAGACCATCCCTCACTGGTTCAGTAGACCATCCCTCACTGGTTCAGTAGACCATCCCTCACTGGTTCAGTAGACCATCCCTCACTGGTCCAGTAGACCATCCCTCCCTGGTCCAGTAGTCCATCCCTCCCTGATCCAGTAGACCATCCCTCCCTGATCCAGTAGACCAACTCTCACTGGTCCAGTTGACCATCCCTCACTGGTCCAGTTGACCATCCCTCACTGGTCCAGTTGACCATCCCTCACTGGTCCAGTTGACCATCCCTCCCTGGTCCAGTAGACCATCCCTCCCTGGTTCAGTAGACCATCCCTCCCTGGTTCAGTAAACCATCCCTCCCTGGTTCAGTAGACCATCCCTCCCTGGTCCAGTAGACCATCCCTCCCTGGTTCAGTAGACCATCCCTCCCTGGTCCAGTAGACCATCCCTCCCTGGTTCAGTAGACCATCCCTCACTGGTCCAGTAGACCATCCCTCATTGGTAAAGTAGACCATCCCTCTCTGGTCCAGTAGACCATCCCTCACTGGTCCAGTAGACCATCCCTCATTGGTAAAGTAGACCATCCCTCTCTGGTCCAGTAGACCATCCCTCTCTGGTCCAGTAGACCATCCCTCATTGGTAGAGTAGAATATCCCTCTCTGGTCCAGTAGACCATCCCTCTCTGGTCCAGTAGACCATCCCTCATTGGTAAAGTAGACCATCCCTCTCTGGTCCAGTAGACCATCCCTCACTGGTCCAGTAGACCATCCCTCCCTGATTCAGTAGACCATCCCTCCCTGGTCCAGTAGACCATCTCTCCCTGGTCCAGTAGACCATCTCTCCCTGGTCCAGTAGACCATCCCTCACTGGTCCAGTTGACCATCCCTCACTGGTCCAGTAGACCATCCCTCCCTGGTCCAGTAGACCATCCCTCACTGGTTCAGTAGACCATCCCTCACTGGTTCAGTAGACCATCCCTCACTGGTTCAGTAGACCATCCCTCACTGGTCCAGTAGACCATCCCTCCCTGGTCCAGTAGTCCATCCCTCCCTGATCCAGTAGACCATCCCTCCCTGATCCAGTAGACCAACTCTCACTGGTCCAGTTGACCATCCCTCACTGGTCCAGTTGACCATCCCTCACTGGTCCAGTTGACCATCCCTCCCTGGTCCAGTAGACCATCCCTCCCTGGTTCAGTAGACCATCCCTCCCTGGTTCAGTAGACCATCCCTCCCTGGTCCAGTAGACCATCCCTCATTGGTAAAGTAGACCATCCCTCTCTGGTCCAGTAGACCATCCCTCACTGGTCCAGTAGACCATCCCTCCCTGGTCCAGTAGGCCATCCCTCCCTGGTCCAGTAGACCATCCCTCCCTGATTCAGTAGACCATCCCTCCCTGGTCCAGTAGACCATCTCTCCCTGGTCCAGTAGACCATCTCTCCCTGGTCCAGTAGACCATCCCTCACTGGTCCAGTTGACCATCCCTCACTGGTCCAGTAGACCATCCCTCCCTGGTCCAGTAGACCATCCCTCACTGGTCCAGTAGACCATCCCTCACTGGTTCAGTAGACCATCCCTCACTGGTTCAGTAGACCATCCCTCCCTGGTTCAGTAGACCATCCCTCACTGGTCCAGTAGACCATCCCCGGACCATTTTGTCAGTGACCAGTCACTTTTAATATATCCTCACTGCCTTAATTCCCTTAAGCGGTTACCAGCGTCGGCTTTTCAACGCTCTATAGAGTGACACAAACTATTTTCATTATTATAAGCTTGGTTACAGGAATATTTAACGTGTGTTTAATTACAAATAAGCCAATTAAACACCACGAAACGTCTGGCATCGCGGTGACTGAGCAACATTAGCAAGCGTTCAAATTTTGACGTGTGATACTCGCGGTGCGCGACTGGGGTTGCCTTCTGGTCTGAAGAGCCCCGCCACTTCCAGACCAGGACCTCAGTCAGGCCTCAGACCGCGGCCCCCTGACCAAATTCCAGCCACCACTCTTGTTCTTCACCGTCTAAATGAGCCCGGCAGGAGCGTGTCTGATTGGCTGGCTTATCTGGAGGACCCCGGAGGAGTGGCTGTCGATCCTCGCCTCTGATTGGCTAGCTTATGTCGAGAGCTGGGAACGAGAGGTCCTCCAAGCGTCGGTACGTCATTTCCCGTCGTGGAGGCTGACGTAGAGGGTCTTCCGGTCACCCCAACCCCCCACAACACAACCCACGCACCCCCTCCTCCTCACCTAGTCCCTGATTTCACATTCATTAATGCATACGTATTTTCTTACTAGAATTTTATGCTAGGCTCATTGAATTTACAATTGTCGTGTAGCCATTTTCATTTTTTTTTTGTGAGCGCTGGATAATGTTTTCGACTTGGGTGTTTTTTTGGTTGTTTCATTTGGTGAAATTTATTCCCGTCTGGTGTTCAGTTGTGTTTCAAGAACACAGGTTTACTGGCGACTGGCTGTGAGTGCTTTATGTGAGAGGAAAATGTAATAATAATAATAATAATTATTATTATTATTATTATTATTTTATGGTACTGTGCAGTATTTATACGATACTCGCCTATATATACTTACCTATATATGGTTCGCTCTCCCGATTGTTCCACTTCCTGACAACTTTAAGGCTGAAGAAATACTTCCTAACATCCCTATGACTCATCTGAGTTTTTAACTTTCAGTTATGTTCTCGTGTTCCTATTTCTTGTCTCTGAAGCATTCTGTCCTTGTTCACTTTGTCAATTTCTCTCAGTATTTTGTACGTCATTATCATATCCCCCCTAGTCCTACTGTCCTCCAGTGTCATCAGGCTGAGTTCCCTTAACTTCTCGTAGGAGAGGTTATGGGACTAGCCTTGTTGCAAACCTTTGCACTTTGTCCAATTTCTTGATATGCTTGACCAGGTGTGGGTTCCATACTGGTGCTGCATACTCTAATATGGGCCTGACGTACACGGTGTACAGTCGTGAATGACTCCTTACTTAGATGTCGAAAGCTATTCTTAGATTTGCCAGACGCGCATTTACTGCAGTAGTTATTTGGTTGATGTGCGCCTCAGGGGATATGCTAAGTATGATACTCACCCTGAGGTCCTTCTCCTTGAGTGAGGTTTGCAGCCTTTGACCCTAGAGCCTGTACTCCGCGTGCGATCTTCTTTGTTCTTTCCCAAGCTTCATAACTTTGCACTTGTTGGGGTTAAACTCCAGGAGCCATTGTGAGAGTAGACCTGTAGCCCCTCCAGATCCATTTGTAGAGTTTCTTGGTCTAGTGTTTATGTTGTGATGGCCGATGTTTATGTGGTACTAGGTAGTGTTTATGTTGTACTGAGTAGTGTTTGTTGTACTGGGTACTGTTAATGTTGTACTGGGTAGTGTTCATGTGATACACGATGTTTATGTGGTATCAAGTAATATTTATGTCGTACTGACTGGTGTTTATGTTGCACTGAGTTGGGCAAGGCTAAATTCACACCCACCTTTACCCACTCATGTGCTTGTCTAACCAATTTTTAAAGCTACACAATGTTTTAGCTTCAGTGACGCTACTCGGGAGGTTGTTCCACTCATCCACAACTCTATTACTCTATTTCCTATATCCATTCTAAATCTAAATTATCCAACTTGAACCCATTGCTGCGAGTCCTGTCTTGATTAGATATTTTTAGGACGTTATTTACATCCCTTATATTTATTCTTGTTTTCCATTTACATACCTCCATCATATCCTCCATAATTCTACTCCATTTTAGAGAGTGCAGTTTCATGGTCCTTAGTCTATCCTTGTACGAAAGATTTCTGATACATGGGATCAACTTTGTCATCCTTCTCTGTATGTTCTCCATCGCATTTATGTCCATTCTTTAATACGATGACCAAAACTTTGCAACATAATCTAAAAGAGGCTTAGCTAATGATATATAGAGTTGAAGAATAACCTGCGGACTCCTGTTATTTATACTTCTTGATATGAAGCCAAGAATTCTATTCGTTTTATTGCGAACACTTACACACTGTTGTCTTGGTTTTAGATTATTGCTAACCAGAACTCCTAAATCTTTTTCGCATTCAGAGTGGTGTTAAGATCTACATTTAGTTTATAAGTATCATGGTTATTTTCTTTTCCAACGCTTAGAACTTTGCATTTGTCTATATTAAACTGCATCTGCCACTTCTCCGACCACTGCATCAGTCTATTCAGATCTTCCTGTAGCTCTCTAGTGTCCTCTTCAGAATTAATCCCACGGCCTATTTTGGTGACATCGGCAAACTTGCTTATGTCGCTATTTATTCCCTCATCTATGTCGTTTATGTATATTGAGAACAACAAGGGGCCCAACACTGACCCCTGTGGAATACCGCTCGTGATGCGTCCCCACTCTGATTTCTCCCCCTTAATGCAAACTCTCTGTTGCCTGTCTGTCAACCACGCCTGTACTTTTCCCAATCTCTGACGTGGAACTCTATCAAAAGCCTTACTGAAGTCCATATACACAATACCATATTCATTACCATGTTCTACCTCCTCAAATGCCTTAGTGAAAAAGTTTGTAAATTCGTAAGACAGGAACGCCCCTTTGTAAAACAGTGTTGAGATCCATTGATCAGTTTGTCTTTCAAGTTGGCTTCGAATAGCCTTGGCAGTTATTGATTCCATCAATTTTCCCATAATGAAGGTTAGGCTTATTGGTCTATAATTCGAAGCTAAGGACCTGTCTCCTGTTTTAGAGGTAGGTATCACATTTGCCATTTTCATTTATCAGCAATATGCCAGTTTGTAGTGATATGCTGAAAAGACTAGCCAGAGGTTTGCTAAATCCTCCTTACATTCCTGTTTAACCCTTGAGAACAGTTCATCAGGGCCCGGGAATTTGTTGGGTTTTAATGTTTCTATTTGTCTGAGAACCTTGTCGTGCGTAACTTACTTTCGTCCTGACCTATTTAATTTTTTTTTATTTCTGGAACTTCTCTAGTATCTTCCTGCGTAAAAACTGAGGGGAAATAAGTGTTCAAGCTGAACACATTTCTTTGTCATAGACAGTGAGCTGATCCGAGCAACTTTTAAATGGTCCTATCTCATCCCTAATCTAACTCTTATATACCTGAAAGAAACTTCCTTTTGGGTTAACTTCATAATCTCTCTTGGTTTTTCTTATTCATTTTTTGTCTCTTTTCATCTGAATATATTGATTTCTTGAATGCCCCTCTCCCTTTATGATTCACCTGTAAATACCTTTCTTTTGATCTATGAAATGTTTTAATCTATTGTTTATCCATTTAGTGTTTATGCAATACGGGGCGGTATTTGTGTGGTATTTGGTGGTGTCTGTACAATACAGTGTTAGCATTAGTGCTGGTTATACATGGTCCTCCACTGAGTAAGACAGCACGTTTCCCTCTCTTACTAAGACTATCAATCACATGGAATTGTAGCTCCACAACCCAAGTTAACATGGTTCAGACCAGGCCACTCCTGCTTTTCGCCATTACTTGACCATTACGACATGGTCTTGGATACACTGGTAGATAAGCAAAATGTAGATGTAGTATACACTTTCTTTGCACAGAAATTGCGCGCGAAGGGAATAACTGAAAAGGTTGCAGGTGGATATTTAGCTTTCTAATAGAGCACTTTATAATAGAACTCTAGCAATAGTAAAGAGTAAAATCAGGGAAAGCCACAGTGAAGAGCTGTGTCCCCCAAGGCACGGTACTCGCCCCACTTCTCCTTCATTCTTATATATAACATAGAGAGGGGACGTAAACCAAAGCACTGTATCATCCTTTGTACACAACAATAGAGAATTTGTATGAGAATGGCATCCACAGAAAAGACAGCTATCCTCCATGCTGATATAAAGCAAGTCCTCCAGTGGGCCACTGACAGCAATATTATGTTCACTGAGGACAAATTTCAGTTACTATGTCACAAAAGAATGGAGGAAATAAAATCAAGATCAGAGTATAGGACAAACTCAAATCACTCAGTAGAGGGTAAGTGAGAGACCTGGGAGTGATAATGTCAGATCATCTCACGTTCAAAGGAGCACAACAATGTTATCATCGCAACTGCAAGGAAAATGATCAGGGCCTGATCACCCAGGCTGTTACTGCTGGCCGCACGCAACCCAACGTACGAACCACAGCCCGGCTTGTCAGGTACTGACTTTAGGTGTCTGTCCAGCTCCCTCTTGAAGACAGCCATCTCCTCTTCTGTCACTAATTCATTCATATGTTTATATAGATAATACATGGAAGTCTTAATTTAGATGGAAGTGGGTGAATCTGACACTTATGAAACACTAGGAGATCTATATTTTAAAGACATTTTACCAACCACTGGTTTTATCAGTTCGATTAAGAGCGTACTAATTGGCGACAGTAAAAGATGAGCTAATCAGTCCCTCAGCCTTGAAAAACGTGTTAACTTAGTCTTGTCAGTACTGTATATCATTAATGTCTAGAAAAAAGGAAGAAAGTTCTCAAGAGGTTGCCTCAGGTGTGGACTCAGAAGTTCTCTGTTATCCCATGCACACAGTGCTGTTTTTAGTAAAAAGTGACTGTAAAGTGCATCTAAAACTACTTAGCACTTGAAAAAGTCTTGGTGGTACTTTTCGATCCCATTTACAAAACATTGCATTGTGTAGTGTAGCTGTATAAGAGGATTTACTGTATTTTCAATTAATGCTGGAAGGTATCCTCCTCGTTCCATATACACCTTTTAAGGCATCGATGGAAAATCGGAACCATAATTGATTTACAACAATATGAAGAGAAAAATGTCTGTATACAGTTAGATGATAAGACTGAGAACTCAAGTCTGACAACAAAGAAGCATTCTGGGAAGTAAACAGCAGACTGAGGAGACTTCTTCAGTGGACACTAAATCAATTCTAGAAAAGCAAAGGGAGAGGTATGACGAGAGACTAGTGTGTATCACTACAAGAGAAAATATAGAGAAGTTACCAAGAAAACAAGACACAGTTAAATGAAAGTCACACTAGACACAGTGTATGTCAGCTATGCTAGACACAGCTACACGAGAGACATCCTAGACAGCCAGTGCGTAGCTACACACAGCTAGGATGCAGCTACAGCCAGGCAAGACGTAGCTAGAAAGAGGTCAGTGTGGACACTCAGCCGTCCCTACAAGAGACTCTCCATCAACCTCCCTGCGTGCCTCATTGGCATAACACCAGCTTTGAACCCAACATCTACGGTCTCCTGGGTTCAGATCTACACTGACTTTTGCTTCCGACCTACGCCGGTCCTTGGTTCAGACATACATCGGTCCTTGGACCTGGTTGAACAACGCCAGGAGTCCACACTTGCGGTCGCTAAACGTCCACTTGAAGCCTCCACTCAGACTTTCTGAAGCCGTTCTTCAAAAGCTCAAGATGGACCCTGAAGACTTTGACTTGACACTCCTGCTGGGTAGTTCCTGTTACATGCAAATATGAGGAAGGGATTAGCGAGACACATCAGCGGGCATCCTTCACTGATCTGCCCTCAAGAAGTGTGCTGAACTGGCGAAGGGATTTTGTTCCAAGGAATTTAAGCTACCGTTTCCTTGGATTAAATCTGCCTTTCCCATTCCCCAGGCTGTGTATGACCCTCCAGTGAACATAATATAAAAGTAATTGTTCAGGTCAACGATGACACGACAGTAATTGCACTCGCATTTCTGCTCTCTTGATCACCTTGTTACCTAGTTTTGATAGAGCCGCTTCTCAACACGGCTCCGCTCTTCCTTGAAATCTAGTACAGCAGAACTTAAATCGCAGCAAAATTAGACAATACTGAAATGGAAATTGATTGTCTCTGTGTCAATCATACTTCATTAACTCATTCTCGTTCTGTTATATATATATATATATATATATATATATATATATATATATATATATATATATATATATATATATATATATATTATATCGTGCCGTTTAAAGATCTATTTTTTCATTTATGTTAATATAAAAATTAATAATTTTGTACCAAAAGAACCTTAAAAAAACTTGCCAAACCTTATTTTAACAAGCGCAATTTAATTTAGCCTAATACAACTAAATATATTTTAGATAAGTTTACAATATTTAAGTGGTATTTAATCAATAACAATACTGCGACTAGCCAAGGATTCGAACCCATGTTGTTTTAGGCCGCTTCATGGTGAGCGAAAATTCCATGACGCTCTAACCCATTTGACCATACAATCTTGTTCCACTTGTTCGTGGTTACAATAATACTAAATACTGATCGTGGAGGCTAGTACACCAAACGGGGAGGATGAAATTAGTTCTGAAGCACCCACACCATCGAATGTCCTCGGATCACGGTACAACACCTAGCTCTGCTGGGTGCGTGATTCTTGTAAGATTGTATGTTCCCATGGGTTAGAGCGTCATTATATATATATATATATATATATATATATATATATATATATATATATATATATATATATATATATATATATATATATATATTATATATATATTTATATATATATATTTATATATTTTTTTTTTTTTAACACGTCGGCCGTTTCCCACCGAAGTTGGGTGGCCCAAAATGAAAAACGAAAGTTTCCCATTTTACATTTAGTAATATATACAGGAGAAGGGGTTACTAGCCCCTTGCTTCCAGCATTTTAGTCGCCTCTTACGACACGCATGGCTTACGGAGGAAGAATTCTGTTCCACTTCCCCATGGAGATAAGAGGAAATAAGAACAAGAACTAGTAAGAAAATAGAAGAAAACCCAGAGGGGTGTGTGTATATACATATGTTTGTACATGAATGTGTAGTGTGACCTAAGTGTAAGTAGAAGTAGCAAGATGTACCTGAAATCTTGCATGTTTATGAGACAGAAAAAAGACACCAGCAATCCTACCATCATGTAAAACAAATACAGGCTTTCGTTTTACACTCACTTGGCAGGACGGTAGTACCTCCCTGGGTGGTTGCTGTCTACCAACCTACTACCTAGATTATATATATATATATATATATTATGCACACACACACTCATTGGCAACTTTATTAGGTACACCCTTCTAGTACTGGGCATGTAAGGGATTGTAACATACAAGACAAGAAAGTTAATGGAGCGTACAAAGCTACTTAGGTTAATGACGGCTCAACATCCTGCAGCCGCCTCCACAACATTCTTGGAGCCGTCGATGCTACCGCCCTTGGGCTGTGCGAAATCAAAGAATTTGTAAGCACATAATTGCCCCAAAAAAGCGTTATATCAGCATTTCATGGTACTGAAATTACAGAAATTGCAGTTTCCCCGTTTAACAAGTGAGATTGAAACCTACCTTGCTCATTGTATCATGAGCTATTGTGTTGATAGCACCATTGTATCGTGAGCTGTGGTGTTGATAACACCATTGTATCGTGAGCTATGGTGTTGATAGCACCATTGTATCGTGAGCTATGGTGTTGATAGCACCATTGTATCATGAAGTATTGTGTTGATAGCACCATTGTATCGTGAGCTTTGGTGTTGATAGCACCATTGTATCGTGAGCTTTGGTGTTGATAGCACCATTGTATCGTGAGCTTTGGTGTTGATAGCACCATTGTATCGTGAGCTATGGTGTTGATAGCACCATTGTATCGTGAGCTTTGGTATTGATAGCACCATTGTATCGTGAGCTTTGGTGTTGATAGCACCATTGTATCGTGAGCTATGGTGTTGATAGCACCATTGTATCGTGAGCTATGGTGTTGATAGCACCATGTACGACAGGTATTGGTGACTTGATAGAAGCAGAAGTGTCATTTGAGGAGTATCAAACGTTTTCCACTTAGTCTGGAAATTGGCAACACTCGCACTGGTACACTACACTGTTCTTCAAGATTTGTCCTTTACTTTGCGGTAATTTCACAACGGGAAGATAGTTCACTGTAATAGTTCTATCACGACTTGTTGAGATTGTCTAAAAGGTCGAGAATGCATTGTAATATAGTTCCTTTGTTAAGGTCAATGCTCACACATGCTTCCTGTACCAGTTCTTAACGCAATCTGACCGCCCTCAGTCCGCTTCGGGCGTCTCTACAAAGGAATTGCTGAGCTCAGCATTATTACTCTTCCTTGCTAAACACTGCATCAGAATGCAGTACAAGATAGCAGATTTCTTGATATCTATCGATCGCCGGGAGTTCATAATTGTCCCACATTGTGAACAATGTAATGCAGGTTTTTTTTGTACTTTTTCTGCCAAGGTAAAGAGAGTCATTTTCCTCACTTCATTTGTCACTCAATTGCAGAACAGTGTGGTGCAAAAGTAGGCGACGTGACTACACTTTGGTACACGCTGTTACTGCATCTGCTTTAAATTAAATTGTTGATCGGAAGCAAGACGCCGATAGGCTATCAACCCCTCTGGAGGGCTGAATCCCTCAGGGGGGCTGAAAAGGAGCTGAAAGGGTTGATACTCCCCCTTTCTTGAGAAATTTTCTCCACAGAGTAGGTCCTTTCCCTTTGCCCCCAGAAGAGCCCGAATCCTTCATGGCATGGAATTATAGTAAGGTGCTGCAAACATTCCTTAGAGATTCTTGTTGGTAACATACATACTGCGAATCTCTCGTTCCACCACATCCCACAAATTTTTGCCAAATTCTAACCCTACCATTTGCATATCTGAAAAGAAATCGCGATTCATCAGACAAGGCGACTTTTTCAAGTCTTTACCAGTCTAGTTCTGATGAGCCTGTGCCCACTGTAGCCTCATTTTCCTGTTCTTAGCTATATCCAATCCTGCTGTTATATCCCATCCACATCAAGGTTCGACGTGTTGTGCGTCAGCTTGAAGCAGTTTGGCCATTCTCCTCTGACCTCTCTCATAAACAAGGAGTTTTCGCCCACAGATCTGCCGCTTACTGGATGTTTTGTGTTTTTCACAACATTCTCTGTCAACTCTAAAGACTGTTGTGTGTGAAAATCCCAGAAGATCAGCAGTTACTGAGATACTCAAACCATCCCGTCTGTGTGGCACCAACAATCATTCCTCAGTCAAAATCACTTCAATCATTTTTCTTCCCCATTCTGATGGTTGGTCTGAACCTCAACTGAACCTCTTGACTGTGTCTGCCTTCAAGCCTTGAGGTGCTGCCACGTGATTGCCTGATTAGATATTTGCATTATTGAACAGGTGTACATAAGAATGCGGAAACTGAGTACACACATACATACACAAAAGAAGAGTGTAGCAGGTCAGGACGTTCACCTGCACCAGGTTCACCAGCACCAGGTTCATTAGCACCAGGTTCACCAGCAGCAGGTTCAACAGTAACAGGTTCGCCAGCAGCAGGTTCGCCAGCAGCAGGTTCACCAGCACCAGGTTCACAAGCAACAGGTTCACCAGTACCAGGTTCACCAGCACCAGGTTTACAAGCACCAGGTTCCCCAGTACCAGGTTCAGCAACAGGTTCAACAGCACCAGGTACACCAGTACCAGGTTCAGCAGCAGGTTCACCAGCACCAGGTTGCCCAGTACAATGTTCACCAGTACCAGGTTCAGCAGCACCAGGTTCACCAGCACCAGGTTCACCAGTACCAGGTTCAGCAGCAGGTTCACCAGTACCAGGGTCACAGGCAGATTCACCAGCACCAGGTTCACCAGCACCAGGTTCACCAGAAGCAGGTTCACCAGCACCAGGTTCACCAGCACCAGGTTCACCAGTACCAGGTTCAACAGTAGGTTCACCAGCAGGTTCACCAGCACCAGGTTCACCAGCACCAGGTTCATCAGCACCAGGTTCACCAGCAGCATGTTCACCAGCAGCATGTTCACCAGCAACAGGTTCACCAGCAGCAGGTTCACTAGCAACAGGTTCACCAGCAGCAGGTTCACCAGCAGCAGGTTCACCAGCACCAGGTTCACCAGCAGTATGTTCACCAGCAACAGGTTCACCAGCAACAGGTTCACTAGCAACAGGTTCACCAGCAGCAGGTTCACCAGCAACAGATTCACCAGCACTAGGTTCACCAGCACCAGGTTTACCAGCACTAGGTTCACAAGCACTAGGTTCACCAGCAACAGGTTCAAAAGCACCAGGTTCACCAGCACTAGGTTCACTAGCAGCAGGTTCACCAGCATCAGGCTCACCAGCAAAAGGTTCACCAGCAACAGGTTCACCAGCAACAGGTTTACAAGCAACAGTTTCACCAGCAACAGGTTCACAAGCAGCAGGTTCACCAGCAGCAGGTTCACCAGCAACAGATTCACCAGCACTAGGTTCACCAGCACCAGGTTTACCAGCACTAGGTTCACAAGCACTAGGTTCACCAGCAACAGGTTCAAAAGCACCAGGTTCACCAGCACTAGGTTCACTAGCAGCAGGTTCACCAGCATCAGGCTCACCAGCAAAAGGTTCACCAGCAACAGGTTCACCAGCAACAGGTTTACAAGCAACAGTTTCACCAGCAACAGGTTCACAAGCAGCAGGTTCACCAGCAGCAGGTTCACCAGCATCAGGTTCATCAGCAACAGGTTCACCAGCAGCAGGTTCACCAGCAGCAGGTTCACCAGCAGCAGGTTCAACAGCAGCAGTTTCAACAGCAGCAGGATCACAAGCAAAAGGTTACCATTACCAGGTTCACCAGCACCAGGTTTACAAGCACAAGGTTCCCCAGTACCAGGTTCAGCAACAGGTTCAAAAGCACCATGTTCACCAGTACCAGGTTCAGCAACAGGTTCAAAAGCACCATGTTCACCAGTACCAGGTTCAGCAACAGGTTCACCAGCAGCATGTTCACCAGCACTAGTTTCACCAGCACAGGTTCACCAGCACCAGGTTTACCAGCACTAGGTTCACCAGCACTAGGTTCACCAGCACTAGGTTCACCAGCAACAGGTTCTCCAGCACCAGGTTCACCAGCACTAGGTCCACCAGCAACAGTCTCACCAGCATCAGGTTCACCAGCATCAGGTTCACCAGCACCAGGTTCAACAGCACCAGGTTTACCAGCACTAGGTTCACAAGCAACAGGTTCACCAGCAACAGGTTCACCAGCACTACATTCACCAGCAGCAGGTTCACCAGCAGCAGGTTCACCAGCAGCAGGTTCACCAGCAGCAGGTTCACCAGCAACAGGTTCACCAGCAACAGGTTCAACAGCAGCAGGTTCACCAGCAGCAAGTTCACCAGCAGCAGGTTCACCAGCAACAGGTTCACCAGCAACAGGTTCACCAGCAACAGGTTCACCAGCAGCAGGTTCAACAGCAGCAGGTTCACCAGCAGCAGGTTCACCAGCAGCAGGTTCACCAGCAGCAGGTTCACCAGCAACAGGTTCAACAGCAGCAGGTTCACCAGCAGCAGGTTTACCTGCAACAGGTTCACCAGCAACAGGTTCACCAGTAGCAGGTTCACCAGTAGCAGGTTCACCAGCAGCAGGCTCACCAGCAAAAGTTTCATCAGCAGCAGGTTCACCAGCAGCAGGTTCACCAGCATCAGGTTTACCAGCACCAGGTTTACCAGTACCAGGTTCAGCACCAGGTTCTACCAGTACCAGGGTCACAGGCAGATTCACCAGCACCAGGTTCACCAGCACCAGGTTCACCAGAAGCAGGTTTACCAGCACCAGGTTCACTAGCACCAGGTTCACCAGTACCAGGTTCAGCAGTAGGTTCACCAGCAGGTTCACCAGCACCAGGTTCATCAGCACCAGGTTCACCAGCACCAGGTTCACCAGCAGCATGTTCACCAGCAACAGGTTCACCAGCAGCAGGTTCACCAGCACCAGGTTCACCAGCACCAGGTTCACCAGCACCAGGTTCACCAGCATCAGGTTCACCAGCACCAGGTTCACCAGCACCAGGTTTACCAGCACTAGGTTCACCAGCAACAGGTTCACCAGCAGCAGGTTCACCAGCACTAGTTTCACCAGCAGCAGGTTCACCAGCACCAGCTTTACCAGAACTAGGTTCACCAGCACTAGGTTCACCAGCACTAGGTTCACCAGCAACAGGTTCTCCAGCAGCAGGTTCACCAGCACTAGTTTCACCAGCAACAGGCTCACCAGCACCAGGTTCAACAGCACCAGGTTTTCCAGCACTAGGTTCACAAGCAACAGGTTCACCAGCAACAGGTTCACCAGCACCAGGTTCACCAGCACTAGATTCACCAGCAGCAGGTTCACCAGCAGCACTTTCACCAGCAGCAGGTTCATCAGCAGCAGGTTCACCAGCAACAGGTTCACCAGCAACAGGTTCACCAGCAACAGGTTCACAAGCACCAGGTTCACCAGCACTAGGTTCACCAGCAGCAGGTTCACCAGCAGCAGGTTCACCAGCAGCAGGTTCACCAGCAGCAGGTTCACCAGCAGCAGGTTCACCAGCAGCAGGTTCACCAGCAGCAGGTTCACCAGCAGCAGGTTCACCAGCAGCAGGTTCACCAGCAGCAGGTTCACCAGCACTAGGTTCACCAGCAGCAGGTTCACAAGCAGCAGGTTCACCAGCAGCAGGTTCACCAGCAGCAGGTTCACCAGGAGCAGGTTCATCAGCACCAGGTTCACCAGCACCAGGTTCACCACTGGCTCGCCGGCAAGGAGCTCTCACCACTCTCACAAAATCCATAGTATCGCCAGCCATGTTTGTACAGGCGTGTCCTCAGCCACCATTTTGACTCAATATACTTGCAAATGGAGGGAGAGGAGCCTCGCCCTGATCCCTCTCCTCTCCCTTCTCCTGGATTGTTGAGCCGCTCCCTCATTCTGTCTCCCTGGATTGCTGGGTTTTCCGGCCTCCTTCCCCATCCCTCCCTCTTTCCCCCTCCACTCTTCTCTCTCTCTCTCTCTCTCTCTCTCTCTTCTCTCCTCTCTCCTCTTTCTCCTCCTCTCTCCTCTTCTCTCTCTCTCTCTCTCTCTCTCTCTCTCTCTCTCTCTCTCTCTCTCTCTCTCTCTCCCTCTCCTCCTCTCTCTCTCTCCTCTCTCTCTCTCTCTCTCTCTCCCTCTCTCTCTCCTCTCTCTCTCTTCTCTCTCTCTCTCTCTCTCTCTCTCTCTCTCTCATATATATATATATATATATATATATATATATATTTTTAGTCGTGCCGATTAGGTAAAACTTGCAATTTTGGCTTAAATAGCAACGCTCACCTTGCCATATAAGACAAGTGAAAATTTGTGTATGCAATAATTTCGCCAAAATCATCCTGAACATAACGAAAAAATATATTTCATTGTGTTTGTTTATTATTAAATTAATGTTAAATTATCTAAAATATATTTAGTTGGGTTAGGCTAAATTAAATTGCGCTTGTTGTAATAAGGTTAGGTAGGTTTTCAAAGTTTCTCTTGGTACAAAATTATAAATTCTTACATTAACATAAATGAGAAAAATATATCTTTAAACGTATAAGAGAAAATTTTAGAAAGGACTTAATTTTAGACGAGTTCTTGCTAATTGACCAGTTTTACCTAATCGGCACGACTATATATATATATATATATATATATATATATATATATATATATATATATATATATATATATATATATATATATCTTTTCCTCCTGTGTGCGATAATTGTATGTGTGTGTGTGTGTGTATATATATATATATATATATATATATATATATATATATATATATATATATATATATATATATTAAATTTATCTCAGTCTTACTTTCTCAATATTTGCTGAGGCAGGAAGAGACAGATGCAGGGAATTTGAGTCTGCCTTCCAGAGCTCCCACATGCAAATGCTGCCAAGCTGTGAAAGTGACTGCGGGTTTAACTTATCCCTGGCTCGTCTTGTGCACGATTTATCTCAGGTTTATTTGGGTTTGGTTTACCTTGTGCACCCCTTACATCAAGCTTTGTTTTACCTTTGTGCACACGACATCTTGTTTTATTCATTAGGGTTTGCTTTGGTTATTTCATGGTTAATGTTTGGTTTATTAAAAAAATATCCTGTTCACTCTTTCCCCGGTTTATTTTTGTTTGGGTCTTCGTATGTGCACTTTTATTTGGGTTTATTCATATTCGCTTCCTTATGTTTACGTTTTATCGAAAATCTTTTTGGGTTCAGCTCTTGGAAAATGAGTGACTTGATGCTGGTAAATGACTCTTGATTCATGGGACTGCAGCTGCCCTCCACTTGTATAATAATGGAATTGCTCCCATTAACATGGCGCTGTGTGACCCCATCGGGATTAGTGCATCCCAATGATTATGATGGTTATGTTTACGTTCTCATTTTCTGCCTACTACATGGGTAACTGTTGTTGTGTTGGGTCTTCCATTAGTGCCCCACAAAAGGGTCACCGATGCTGCGTCTCACCTCTACACCACCAGTCAAGAAAACTTAAGATCTTTAAAACAAGCATTAAGCTCTCTTGTGTATTTACACTGTGAGAGACAAACCTCTCGGTGTATGTACCGTATATACTGCGTTCTTATTCCACCACTGCCTTCGTATATCCCACAGCTGCCATCAGTCATTTCCTCATCTATAGATCGTTAACAAGAAGGGACCCATCATCGACTTTGTGCAACGCCAGTTGCAACTAGTGTCTATTTTGATTCGTTTCCTTTCCTGCAGACTGTGTTGTGTCTTCTGTGCTGTAGTAGTGCCTCAGGAGTTAATACGAATATTTTTAATACAAAAATACATGATACAAACAATTATTTTAATGGAGTGTCATGGTATTGGTGTAAAACTATCGATCCAAAGAATCGAAGTGAGCATTTCCTTTACTCGGATCAAATCTAATTACCTTCTATTCCCCAAGTGAGGTATGACTCTTAGGGGTTGAGCACTTCCCTGTAAAGAGAATAATAATAATGCAGGTGATAGACCTCAGGGAAAGTCTAGATACAGCTTGGCTCTGTTTTACCATAGTCTTCTTTAAAACAACTGGTTGGGGAAGTTGTTGTATTTTGTAAGTAGCTAAACCCATGTGAATCATTCATCGCAAGTAATGGGCGACCAACATCATCAGAAGCTTTGAAAGAGTTTTAGACATCGAGACTGCTAAACACACAGATTCGCAACAATTGCATAACTCAGGGCAACATTGGTTTAGAGTACTGCAGGTCTCTCCTGGATCTCGCAACCTCTGGACCACTACGACGTGGAATACAATCAAAACGCAGTAGTAGTGTACACAGACTTAGTAAGAGCTTTCTGCAAGAGTGATCATGGTGTAATAGCGCACACAAAATACGTACAAAACGAATAAGCTGGAGAAGTAAGCGGATGTATATTTATCTTTTTAAAAAAAATTGATCCAAGGAGTAATAGAAATTAAAGTAAAATCAAGAGGCACAGTATTCAGCCCAGGTCCTTCTTATATCCTCGTATATTGACATATAGACAAGAAATCATAGCACGGTATTGTCCTTTGCAGAAGATCACTTATATTCCTATTCTCTTCCCTTTCTCATTCTTTCCTCTTTAATTTCCTCCTATTCTTTCTCATGAATCTTCCTAATCTTCCCATTTTCCTCCCCATTGCCTTCCTTCTTCAAGCCTTCCTTTATATTTTCACATATTCTTTATCATATTCTATTCCTCTTTTCCATTCTCTTGCGCCCCTTCTCATTTTCCTATTCCGTCTCTTGTCATTTACATCCTTCCCCCCCTCTTCCTGATCTTCCTCCACCACCTACACCAGTCTACTTCCATCCCTTCCTCTACCTCTACCTTCACTACCTACTACTCTATCTCTCCCCTTACCCCTACTTCCACTACCTCCTTTTATTACATCCTCCTCCTGCTACCTCCTCCTCTGCTACCTTCTCCTCCACCTCTCCCTCCACCTCTCCCTCCACCTCTTCCTCCTCCACTTCTCTCACTCCTCCACTTCTCTCACTCCTCTCTTGACAAGCTTTGCCTCAGACTGGTGAGGGAAAAATAAAATTGGAGAAGCTGTCGTACGCAAATTAAATTATTTGATGGCTCGTCATTTGTTATTAATACCAGTAAATATTGTCCTGTGATGCTTGGTAATACCTCTCTCATCTGTGATGCTTGGTAATACCTCACTCACCTGTGATGCTTGGTAATACCTCCCTCACCTGTGATGCTTGGTAATACCTCACTCATCTGTCATGCTTGGTAATACCTCTCTCATCTGTGATGCTTGGTAATACCTCACTCATTTGTCATGCTTGGTAATACCTCCCTCATCTGTCATGCTTGGTAATACCTCCCTCATCTGTCATGCTTGGTAATACCTCCCTCACCTGTGATGCTTGGTAATACCTCCCTCACCTGTGACGCTTGGTAATACCTCCCTCACCAGTGATGTCTGGTAATACCTCCCTCACCTGTGATGCTTGGTAATACCTCCCTCACCTGTGATGCTTGGTAATACCTACCTCACCTGTGATGCTTGGTAATACCTCCCTCACCTGTGATGCTTGGTAATACCTCCCTCACCTGTGATGTTAGGTAATACCTCCCTCACTTGTGATGTTAGGTAATACCATCCTCACCTGTGATGTCTGGTAATACCATCCTCACCTGTGATGCTTGGTAATACCTCCCTCACCTGTGGTGCTTGGTAATACCTCCCTCATCTGTGATGCCTAGTAATACCTCCCTCATCTGTGATGCTTGGTAATACCACCCTCATCTGTGATGCTTGGTAATACCTCCCTCATCTGTGATACTTGGTAATACCTCCCTCATCTGTGATGCTTGGTAATACCGCCCTCATCTGTGATGCTTGGTAATACCGCCCTCATCTGTGATGCTTGGTAATACCTCCCTCACCTGTGATGCTTGGTAATACCTCCCTCATCTGTGATGCGTGGTAATACCGCCCTCATCTGTGATACTTGGTAATACCACCCTCTCCTGTGATACTTGGTAATACCTCCCTCATCTGTGATGCTTGGTAATACCTCCCTCATCTGTGATACTTGGTAATACCTCCCTCACCTGTGATGCTTGGTAATACCTCCCTCACCTGTGATGCTTGGTAATACCTCCCTCATCTGTGATGCTTGGTAATACCTCCCTCATCTGTGATGCGTGGTAATACCGCCCTCATCTGTGATGCTTGGTAATACCACCCTCTCCTGTGATACTTGGTAATACCTCCCTCATCTGTGATGTTTGGTAATACCTCCCTCATCTGTGATGCTTGGTAATACCACCCTCTCCTGTGATGCTTGGTAATACCTCCCTCATCTGTGATGCTTGGTAATACCTCCCTCATCTGTGATGCTTGGTAATACCTCCCTCATCTGTGATGCTTGGTAATACCTCCCTCATCTGTGATGCTTGGTAATACCTCCCTCATCTGTGATGCTTGGTAATACCTCCCTCATCTGTGATGCTTGGTAATACCTCCCTCATCTGGGATGCTTGGTAATACCTCCCTCATCTGTGATGCTTGGTAATACCTCCCTCATCTGTGATGCTTGGTAATACCTCCCTCATCTGTGATGCTTGGTAATACCTCCTCATCTGTGATGCTTGGTAATACCTCCCTCATCTGTGATGCTTGGTAATACCTCCCTCATCTGTGATGCTTGGTAATACCTCCCTCATCTGTGATGCTTGGTAATACCTCCCTCACCTGTGATACACATTTCCCCTGATATATCGTAGAGAGGATACACAATAATTCAGGATTATATCAGAGATGTTTGATACAATAATTAAGGGTTATATCATAGAAATGTTTGATACAATAATTCAGGGTTATATCATAGAGATGTTTGATACAATAATTCAGGGTTATATCATATAAATGTTTGATACAATAATTCAGGATTATATCAGAGATGTTTGATACAATAATTAAGGGTTATATCATAGAAATGTTTGATACAATAATTCAGGGTTATATCATAGAGATGTTTGATACAATAATTCAGGGTTATATCATATAAATGTTTGATACAATAATTCAGGATTATATCATAGAGATGTTTGATACAATAATTCAGGGTTATATCATAGAGATGTTTGATTCAATAATTCAGGGTTATATCATAGAGATGTTTGATTCAATAATTCAGGGTTATATCATAGAGATGTTTGATACAATAATTCAGGGTTATATCATAGAGATGTCTGATACAATAATTCAGGGTTATATCATAGAGATGCCTGATACAATAATTCAGGGTTATATCATAGAGATGTCTGATACAATAATTCAGGGTTATATCATAGAGATGTCTGATACAATAATTCAGGGTTATATCATAGAGATGTCTGATACAATAATTCAGGGTTATATCATAGAGATGTCTGATACACTCTCAGTGTGAATTTGCTGCGACTTCACGACGTATTAAAATGAGTTGTGCCAATATGGCCCTCAATCCCGGAGGCAATAAGAACGAAAACCTCATCGGGTAAACACGGAGGATAATTCTACTGGGCTGGGAGAATGCGGCGGGGATGAATGTAAGGGAGAGTGGGCCTTAACATCAGGTGTTTCAAGGGCGACGTTAGCGTAACCCTGGCGTCCTGAGCACTATACTTGGTGTAAGAGAGAGTGGATCTTAGCGTGAGGTACAGTAAGGGCGGTATTAGCGTAACAAGGGCGTCTCACACACTATTTTGATAGCATGATCGCCCGGAATCCTTCACACAAAAGGTTTATAATTGGAATGTTGTCCAGCCGAGGACAAAAGATTGCCTTTTACGCCTAGGTTTTTCCACCCATTCCACAATGAATCGCGGGCGTGAGGAGGGAGAGGTGTTGACGTGGGCGTGTGGAGAGAGACGTGTTGGTGTGGGTGTAAGGAGAGAGATGTGTAGACGTGTGCTTCAAGACTCATGTGCAAGACACATGTACATAACACATGTGCAAGACCCATGTGCAAGACCCATGTGCAAGACACATGTGCAAGACACGTGCAAGACACATGTACATGACACATATACAAGACACATGTACAAGACACATGTACATGACACATATGCAAGACACATGTGCTTGTCTTAAAAATAAAGAATCTTCCTCTCTTCTGTTTCCTACTTTCTCATCCTCTCTCATCTTCCCTCCTCGTCCTCTTCCTTCTCTTCCTATGCCGCGTCTTCCATCTCTTCCTCTCGTCTTTCCCATCATCCACCCCTCATATCCTCCCTCATCCTTCTTCCTCCCCATCGTCTCCCCCCCAGTTCCCCTTCCTCCTTCTTTACCTCCCCATCCTCACATCTTCTATCGTCCTTTCTTCCTCCACGTCTTCCTACAACTCCTACTCTTCTTCCTCTTCCTCCATCTCCTTCCCTCCTACCCTCGTATCCTCTCTGTCTTTTCCTCCACGTAATGTTCCTGCAGTTCTCCTTCCTGCCCGCCGCTGCTGTTGCTGCTATTGTTGCTGATGCTGCTCTTGTTGCTGCTGCTGCAGCTGCTGCTGCTCTTGTAGCTGCTGCTGCTGCAGCTTCTGCTGCTCTTGTTACTGCTGCTGCTGCTGTTGCTCTTGTTACTGCTGCAGCTGCTCTTGTTACTGCTGCTGCTGCAGCTGCTGCTATTGTTGCTGATGCTGCTCTTGCTGCTGCTGCTCTTGTAGCTGCTGCTGCTCTTGTAGCTGCTGCTGCTCTTGTAGCTGCTGCTGCTCTTGTAGCTGCTGCTGCTGCTGCAGCTTCTGCTGCTCTTGTTACTGCTGCTGCTGCTGTTGCTCTTGTTACTGCTGCTGCTGCTGTTGCTCTTGTTACTGCTGCAGCTGCTCTTGTTACTGCTGCTGCTGCAGCTGCTGCTACTGTTGTTACTGTTGTTGCTGTTGCAGCTGCTGCTGCTGCTGCTACTGCTACTTCTGTTACTGCTGTTACTACTGTTACCACTGCTGCTGCTGCTGTTGCTGCTGCTACTGCAGCTTCTGCTGCTGTTGCTACTGCTACTGATGTTGCTGCTGCTGTTGCTGCTACTGCTGCTGTTGCTGCTGTTGCTGCTACTGCTGTTGCTGCTACTGCTGCTGCTGCTGCTGTCACTGCTACTACTGCTACTGTTACTGCTGCTACTGGGTCTGCTGTAGCAGGAGATGACAGTGGTGGTAGCTGGGTCACACCTCCCCTAGGCTCGTTACTCACCCTAATGACCCCTGACGACGTTAAAAAAAATTCCTGCGGGGCAAAAACTGCTTCTGCAGCAGTCGCTGCAGAAGCAGACTACTCTGGAGTGTTGTGAGGGAGGGAGGGAGGCTGCTGGGAGGAGTAGACGACTCTGGAGTGTTGTGAGTGAGGGAGGGAGGCTGATGGGAGGAGTAGTTGTTGTTGTAGGTTCGCCGGTACATCCGGCCCGGGTCTTCTCCAAATGGTGATAGAGGGAGTAGACGACGACTCTGGAGTGTTGTGAGGGAGGGAGAGAGGCTGCTGGGAGGAGGGAGAGACGGAGAATGATAGGGAGGGAAAGGTAGCATGGGGGAAGAGAGAGTAAGAAAGAAGAGGTGGTGTGAGAGATGGGAAGGAAAGCGGGAGAGGTAGATATAGGAGAGGGGAAGGAAGAAGGAACAACAGAGCGGAAGAAGGGAGAAGAGAATTAAGAGGGAGGAAGGAGAAGAGAATGAACGACTTAAACATATTTCCTTAGTTCTCTCTTCTTCTAAGTGTATTAATTTATCTAATTCACATTTCGTTTACAAGATGTGAATTAGACAAGACATTTCACAATGTTTTGAAGATTTAAGAGAAGAAATTTTAGAATATTTAGAAGTGTTCCAGCCACGACTCGTACGTTAGTTCTCAAATGCTTCAATTATGATTTTGTGGATGAGTATTGAATTGATCATGAAACAGCTAGGCAAACAACTCGTTGGGGAAACTAAGTCTCCCATAGCACCAAAATTTCTGTTCCAGAGCCTCAGTGTTGAGATCCAGAGAGGTAACGCCTGTTGTATCTTAGCCCCATACCCCATCTCTGAGGAGCTGCAAAAAATACTTGAAATAGTTGTCAACACATCATGGTGCTTGTACCGTAGCCCTCAAAGCAGTTATAACAATGAAACTGATGAAATTAAAGAGAATGTAAGGCAAGATATATATATTTATATATATATATATATATATATATATATATATATATATATATATATATATATATATATATATATATATATATATATATATATATATATATAATATTGTGAAGCCAGGGAACTGATATTAAAGGAAATATTAAAATGGAAGAAGTCAAACAGCATCGTAATACTAAGGAAAAGTTTAGGTGGAAAGAGGTGAAATTAGGTGGTTAAATTTGGAAGTAGGTGAGAAGGGAAGAAAATATTGCAGATGTGAATAAATTACCGAAGACTGATGATAGGACAGGTGTGAGCAGATGACTGCAGGTGTGAGCAGACGAGGGAGGGCTGTGGCGGACCAAGGAAGGTTTGGCTAAATAATGTCAGGTGTAGGAATATCCAGGCAGGTGTATAGGGGCAATAGGCAGGTGAGAACAGGTGAAGGCAAATGAGTGGGAAGGAAAAAAAGTACCCTACCCAGGTGAGTACAGGTGAAGGCAACTAACGACAGCAGGTGATGGAGAGATTGGTGGTTGAGAGGTGGTGCTGGTGGTGGAGAGGGGGTGCTGGTGGTAGAGAGAGTGGTGGTGCTGGTGGTAGAGTGGTGATAGGGTGGTGGTGGTGATTCACTTAACCAAGGTGTGTCGATATCCACATTGTGTGTTTCTGGCCAAGTGAGCCGCTGTGGGCAAAAAGATATACTTCAAGAAGCTCAACTTATCATGGTAATGCGTACCTACAAGCGCTTGAAAAAAAAAAAGATACCAACAAGCAGTTTTAAGAAGAGATATCGACGATTGTTTAAAAAAAATAAGATACATAAAAGTGGTTTTAAAAAATATTCTGACAAGTGGTTTACAGACGACGATCTCTTATCTTACCTCAGTTTATTTACAATATAATAGATTTTATGTAATAACACTCTAGTAATAGCTACTACTTCCACGACAAAAACAACTATATAACCACTAAAAAATTGACACTACCAAAACAACCACCATTATACCCCCACGCCACCAAAACAACCACCATTATACCCCTTCACCACCAAAACAACCACCATTATACCCCTTCACCACCAAAACAACCACCATTATACCCCCTCGCCACCAAAACAACCACCATTATCACCCCTCACCACCACAACTACTCTTGCCCAGCAGTGCCACCAGCCTGCTTAAATGGCAGCCCTGGAGGGCAGCAGCTCCTGCGGTCTGGCATTTCTCAAACTCACGCCCGCTCAGGCCGCTTATCTCGCTCATTTGCATGTCCCACAGTAGATGATTGTGATGATATCTTCCAGCATCCGCACCCTTGAACATCTGAGGCCGCAGAGACGAGATGCCTCTCTCTCCCTTCCCTTTGATGTGTGGGGAAAGACGAACACTCCGGCCACAATCTACTAGGATTTTGAGCGATGCCTTGTGTGTGTTGTGGGGTGTGTTTTGAACAGTGCTTTGTGTATTTGTGTGCTCTATGGCTCCCATTTGCTTGCTTTTAGAGTTGAGGAAGGCTTGTAATTTAGCTCTGTTGTAAGTCTGTGTGGTGTGGGCGTACGAGAGCCGAGGCATCGAGTCTATATCGCAAGGATGGCTCACTATGTCCTCTTCATTTAGAAACATTGTTAATGTGTTAGTGCCAGCCTTGAAACACCTTGCGGGTGCCGTGGCACCTTTGTGCGGCCCTCCAGTGTTGTCCCTGGGATAGTAATCACCTCGTCTCGTTTAATGTTAATACTGGAAGACACACAGGACGTCTGCCACACCCTCTGTCCGCTGCTGTCTTCCCTTAGTCCTCCCCAGGCTGTCTCGGACACTATAATAATTATACAGGGAGGGTGTATTACACAGGGAGGGTGTATTACACAGGGAGGGTGTATTACACAGGAAGGGTGTATTACACAGGGAGGGTGTATTACACAGGGAGGGTGTATTACACATGGAGGGTGTATTACACAGGAAGGGTGTATTACACAGGGAGGGTGTATTGCACAGGGAGGGTGTATTACACAGGGAGGGTGTATTACACAGGGAGGGTGTATTACACAGGGAGGGTGTATTACACAGGAAGGGTGTATTACACAGGGAGGGTGTATTACACAGGGAGGGTGTATTACACAGGGAGGGTGTATTACACAGGGAGGGTGTATTACACAGGGAGGGTGTATTACACATGGAGGGTGTATTACACAGGAAGGGTGTATTACACAGGAGGGTGTATTGCACAGGGAGGGTGTATTCACAGGGAGGGTGTATTACACAGGGAGGGTGTATTACACAGGAAGGGTGTATTACACAGGAGGGGTATTACACAGGGTGTATTACACAGGGAGGGTGTATTACACAGGGAGGGTGTATTACACAGGGAGGGCGTATTACACAGGGAGGGTGTATTACACAGGGAGGGTGTATTACACAGGGAGGGCATATTACACAGGGAGGGTGTATTACACAGGGAGGGTGTATTACACAAGGAGAGGGACTGACCACCTCAAATACTTTTTCTCCAAGGTTGATGAACTGATTACATCATCATTATTGCTTTACTACTGCTGCCTCTGTATGTGACTGAAGAAACCTACTGTGTGGGCGAAACGTTTCAACAATAAAGATACCCAACTGTTGCACATGTGTCTTAATCATCAACTTGTCTGTATTTTATACCATTTTCAACAAGGCTGCTGTGTCTTAACAGACTGTGATGGGTCGCAACCAGTGAAAAATATGTAAGGAAACTAGTGTTGCTGGAATATCACATCCTGTGTAAGGAAATACTTTGATCCTGTTTGGTTAGGTTAGGTGAGGTTTGTTAGGAAACAGAACAAGTGTTTCCTGACGCTGGTCTTAACCATATGATGACCCGCCACTGACCGAGTCCTTCCGCTGGCTTACCTGTCCATCCCTTTAAAAATTAAGTTAAAATATTTTCGATCCTGTGTCAAGCAATTCCAGCACCTGCTGAGTGTGTTTTAATTACTGTACCTAATTACAGTAATTAAAAAAATGATGTCTTGGGTCACCAGACAGTGTATCTCTGGGACTTCCTTGCCCCACGTCGCCTGCATGACCCTCACAGCTGCACGTCAGGGAGTGGCCAGCGTCGCCTGCATGACCCTCACAGCGGCACGTCACTATTTACACACTATTTACAACATACAACCCGCAGAGTACATGCTGCTTCTTATATAATTATGTCAAATGTTTCATTGCTCTGGGGCGTAGATGTTTATGTTGTTATTCCTCGTAGAAATTAGTTCCAAGGTTTGTTGTATGTCCCTTCACAGATTTATTTGTGGCCTCCGGCTAGTTTATTTTGCACCCCACATCCCTAATGTGCAGGGTAGCGCAAGTACACAAGGATTCATATTAACTAGGAACTACGCTCTAGAAAGGATTAGCAGGAGTACATCTAAATTTATATTTATGATTGTCTTATCTGTTGCAAGTAAATTTAGGATATTTGCCTTCAATGCATGATGGATTTGGGACGCACAATATACTAGTCACTACCGTCCTCAGAATGGATTTGGGACGCACAATATACTAGTCACTACCGTCCTCAGAATGGATTTGGGACGCACAATATACTAGTCACTACCGTCCTCAGGATGGATATGAAGTATTTTTCACTTTTTATAAATTGTTATAAATTAATATAGCTGCCGAAGCGGCGAATTTATTGTGCAACTCATGGATATGGGACGCACAATAGTCTTTACCGTCCTCAGGATGGATATGGGACGCACAATAGTCTTTACCGTCCTCAGGATGGATATTGGACGCACAGTAGCTAGTCACTTCTATCCTTAGGATAGATATGGGACGCACAGTAGCTAGTCACTTCCGTCCTCAGGATAGATATGGGACGCACATTAGCTAGTCACTTCCATCCTCAGGATAGATATGGGACGCACAGTAGCTAGTCACTTCCATCCTCAGGATAGATATGGGACGCACAGTAGCTAGTCACTTCCATCCTTAGGATAGATATGGGACGCACAGTAGCTAGTCACTTCCATCCTCAGGATAGATATGGGACGCACAGTAGCTAGTCACTTCCATCCTTAGGATAGATATGGGACGCACAGTAGCTAGTCACTTCCATCCTTAGGATAGATATGGGACGCACAGTAGCTAGTCACTTCCATCCTCAGGATAGATATGGGACGCACAGTAGCTAGTCACTTCCATCCTCAGGATAGATATGGGACGCACAGTAGCTAGTCACTTCCATCCTTAGGATAGATATGGGACGCACAGTAGCTAGTCACTTCCATCCTCAGGATAGATATGGGTTACACAATAAATTCGCCGCTTCAGCAACTATATTAATTTATAATAATTTACAGAAAGTTAAAAAAACTACAATAATGCATTACAAGTGTATCAGATAAACAAAACAAACTGATACGCATGACACATTTCATACAACATATCTACATTAGCTTCACATCCTCTTTTTAAATGCATACAGTAGACAACGCACGATCGAGATTTTACAGTAGGCCTTGCACTAGCAGAAGTAAGCCGCCCATTATTTCTAATTTTATTGTTATCGGTTAATTGTGCGTAATAAATAGGTTAAAATATCTACGACATCAACTAGGTCAGCCGGTAATATACAATGTCAGCTTCTATAGTTATCAACGTTATCAGCAGGCGGGCGTCAGCTCGGGGCTTGTAATCAGCGTGACGAAGTGTCTCCTAGCAGTTAACCTCGCGGGTGCCCGGTTCATTACGAGCAACGAGAGCCAGACCTGGGCAGTGATGGTGCCTAGCTGCCCCGCTGCCCGACAACTACACTCCCTCGTCTAAAACACTTGCCACATAGAAAACGCTTCTCAGACGCCCAGCACTAAACACTTGCCACATTGAAAAAGGTGTCTCGGGTTACCACTTGGACCTGTTTGTGGAGATTAATAAGTACATAATGAATCAATACATGCGTATTCTATCAGTGGGATGTATATACAGAAGTAGCCCATGCAGGGAAGGAGAGAAAATTGGTCTTATCGTCAGAGAAAACAAGGTAATTACCTATCCAAATACAACTTGATATCATCCGCTCCCTCGAGGGAATGATGGCACTCGTCTCCCGCAAATTGGATGCGATTTGCTCCTGTTACTGCGCTAATTGAGGCGGTCATTCCTCATGTCAGTGCGCTCTTGATTTAAGATGCCGGTGGACTGATTCTATCTTGATCTGCTTGTGGACCTTGTTGATTTTGTGATTAAAAAAATGTTGAATTTTCTGTTTTATCATGTTGATTCCGGGTTATCCTTCTGAGACTGCCTTAATAAATGAGTTAGATTTGTGTGTGAGATAATCCAGCGTCAGTGTAACAGATGACATAATGTACGAATATCCAAACACACTAGTGTCACGAACACTGGTCGGTGGCACAAACGAACAAATATACAGAATATAAAGCAGAATTTTGGATGAATGCTGTACATTTCGGTCTACCAAGGAGGCCGTCTTCAGCAGACATCACAGGACCTCAGTGGAATATCGGAATATTCTTTACTCTTTTTATATTGTGTTTTATTGTTTCCTTTATAAATTTTGTATCAGGTTTTTGCTTCGTGTTTGTTGTAGCTTGATTAACCTTACCTATTTATTAATGTCTAATTACTAGTACGTATTTACTTGTACCTAGTTACAAGTGGGTCTGTGTCGACATGTCTGCTGGTGCAACAGCAGTCAGCAGTTGCTAAAAGTTTATGATGAATTCTTCATTCATACAACCTCACACTTATCTATACTCTCAAGCATAAATTAGGAAGACTGGCTGTGGACTGCATGGATGTCGTAGTGTGATGATGGGCCACTCAGATAGTGGGGTGAAGGGCCACTCAGACAGGGGGATGAAGAGCCACTCAGATAGCGGGGTGGTGAGCCACTCAGATATTTCATACTCTGACTGGGACTATAGACAAGATACTTACAAAAACTTCAGACGTCACAGGAAGAGAAGTAGGAGTTAGCGGTGATGAGTCTACACTGGTAGGGTGGAGATGGTAGTCTCTCTCTCAGGATTAGGTTAGGTAGGCTCGTCAGGAAACAGGACAAGTGTTTCCTGACGCGGGTCTTTGTCATATGATGACCCACAGCTGGAACGAGACACTCCTTCACACCACTGACGGTGCTGATGACCTTCAGGTAGCGGTTTCCTGACGGTAATTCTTACTGGATGGTTGCCGATCATCGTGCCAAGCTTGCTGAAGCCAGCAAGGGTGGGGCTGAGATTTTGGATGTCAGGAGAAATGGGAGTTTTTCTCCTGACGTGAGTTTTAGACATATGGAGATTTTGGTTACTTGAATGAGGTCTTCCACTGCCTTAGCAATGTTGATTTTCTAAATAAAAATCTAAAAGTGGTCGACATTAATTTTTGAGGTATTTACTTATGGAATACTCTAGGGTCATTAAAGTTGCACGTAACCTTTCCACCACTGACAAGAATACTTTAATCCCTAAACCCGGGATTAGGATAAACTGAGCATATATGCCCTGAGAGGCATACATCTCTCGTTGCATGAACATAAGTATTTAAATTTCCCATCCATGCTGGGCATACTATGGGCATGCAAATTCTTGTGTATTTTTGTATAATTATTTGAAATACTGAATTATAATTATTGTTATTAATTCAAACACCGTTGTTTGTAAAGTTGTGTAAAATATACCACTGCGTGTTTTATATAATAATACATTTATACCAGCGATTTAAATAACAAAAAATGTTTTAGCAGGTTAACATGCTAAATAATATGTAACCTTAACTATTTGTAATATTCTTAAATTCGTGGGGAAGCGTTAAACCCGTATGGGTTATGCAGCGCCTGGGGAAGGGAAAAGAAGGTTAGCTTAAATTCCTTGGATTAAGAACCCTTCACCGGCACTAAGGTATTCTCCCCTTCCCCTAGTGAAGGACCCGGGAAAAAAGGGGAGCCTCATTATGAGCCCTTCACCAGCATTAATTAACCCCTCCCTCATCCCTGAAGGGACAAGGAATGGAAAAAGAACTCTACTAAGCTCCCTTCACTAAGAAGCTCCTTAAAAGCCCTTCACCAGCATAAAATCATCTTCTCATCCTTGAAGGGCCAAGGAAAGGGAAAGAAGTCTCACTAAGAGCCCTTCAACATTAAATAATGTCTCTCCCATCTTTGAAGGGCCAAGGAAGGGGAAAGGAGCCCCATTAAGAGCCCTTTACCAACATTAAATCACCCGCCTCCGCTTCTTGAAAGCCCAACGAGGAGACAGGAGCACTATTTATAGCCTTCACAAGGGAAGGAAAACTTTAGTTAGCCTTAAAGTTGTCTTTTCAGTTAAAGAAAACAATAAATGTTAAAGGGTAAACTTTGACAAAAAGAAACTGCCCTGCTTCAATACGTTTTTATTTAGGATAATCCATAAATATTTTAGAAACATAAATATAAGTAGAATATGTGATATATACTATACATTTGGGCTTGACGTTTAGGCCCTGTGTGTGTGTAATCGTAGTATGTAGTATTTTAATTAAAAATGTTACTGTATTTGAGTTTAAAGAGGATGCGGTATTTTATTTAATATGGTTGCCTATTATATTTTAGCTTAAGAAAGTTGCTGTAGTAACTTCACAATTTTGAAGCTTAGTTGATTCGCAGTTAAATAACGTCACTTGATGCCTCGCAGGGAAATAACGTCACCTTTGAAACTTGTGAGTTCATTATCTTTGTACCTTGTTCAGCTATCAAAACTTTGGGGCCCAGTCTCTGGACCCATAATGTACCTCTGTAATCTGTAAATTCCTTTGTAACTTGTCATGATTGTGACCAGATCTACCTGAGTTCATTACCTTTGTAACTTGCTCAGCTCTCAAAACTTTGGGGCCCAGTCCCTGGACCCATTATGTACCTCTGTAATCTTTTGACTACCGCCCACAGGATGGGTATGGGGTGCATAATAAAGATATTACACTAATTAAACTAAATTGGTGCCTTGCAGTTAAATAACGTCACTTGATGCCTAGCAGTTTATAACGTCACTTGATGCCTAGCAGTTTATAACGTCACTTGATGCCTCGCAGTTTATAACGTCACTTGATGCCTCGCAGTTTATAACGTCACTTGATGCCTCGCAGTTTATAACGTCACTTGATGCCTCGCAGTTTATAACGTCACTTGATGCCTCGCAGTTTATAACGTCACTTGATGCCTCGCAGTTTATAACGTCACTTGATGCCTCGCAGTTTATAACGTCACTTGATGTCTCGCAGTTTATAACGTCACTTGATGCCTCGCAATTTATAACGTCACTTGATGCCTCGCAGTTTATAACGTCATTTAATGCCTCGCAGGCAAATAACGTCAGTGATAATAGTTTATAAACATTAATACAAATGGAAGTAGATAGTGTTCGACAGATGTTTTCGTTGTGGTCACTAGAAGTCCTTTGAGAACTGTCTTATCCAAGTACTCCCATGAGTAATTTTACTTCGACCATGGACATACACCGCGACAGTGTCTATTGGACACTGGCAGTAGTCTGGAATGATCCACGACAGTAGTCGAATAAAGAACAGCGATGGAGAGTGGCGTTCATCTCGGGGCAGTTTGATGACCTCTCTGTCTGCAGTGCTGGACTCTTGTCTTCCACTTTCTCTGATCATACATTATTGCTTCTCATCACCTTGTCACTGACCCTTACGGGGTAATAATAATAATAATAATAAAGAATAATAATATGGAAGTGTTGAGATGAAATGTAAGTATTGTACTCAAGAGTGTAGATGTAAATATTGAAAATTTACCCACCTTCTTTATTACTCCATCACCGCCCTCTTTATTCAGCACCTCCCTCATTACTCCATTATTTAGCCCATTACAGCAATAGTCTCTCTCTATGTGTGGATTTGCTAGCTGTTCGTCTCTCTGTGGGTGTGTGCCAGCTGTCGAGAAGTTTGAAGCCTTTCTTTAAATGCTTCAGTTTCGAGTGTGTATGGGGGGGAGGGGTAGGGCCAAGGAGATTTCTCGTAACATATTGAGAGAAGTTAGTTTACTTATGCGTGGTGAATGATTATTTACTTAGATATATTTATTATTTAATGTGTTGAGTAGAATGTGTTAGTGTGTGTGTGAGGGTGGCTGAATAATTACCTACACAGGTGGTCAAGGGTCCACCTGCTCCTGCTCTCATTTACGCGCACACAGGCGAATACACTCATTCATGTACACACGAAGGTATACACTAGGGACTTGGTCTGCTTTTATGCAGTATTAAATGTTAAGGTGTTGTTCTAGTGTTTCTTAAACTTCTTCTCAAGTGTTGAGATATTCTACAGTGTTTCTTAACCTCCTCCTTTTCAAGTTTTGAGGTGTTCTAGTGTTTTTTTAACTTTCTTTTCAAGTGTTGCGGTGTTCAACAGTGTGCCTACCATTCTTCTCTCCACATAGATACGTCAAGACTGTCGAGATGGTGGGCTTCTCTCCCTGTTCTCTCCTACAGAGTGAGAAATATTCTCCTCGGAACGCAGCAGGTTGTCTCAGTAAAGAACTCTTAGGTACGAACAAAGGCAAGAGACTTTTCTTGAGTCGACGCTGCTGGTGTAATTGGGCGAGATGTTGTGTGTAGCAGCTCTGAGCTTTTTTTAAAAGGCTGAAGGTGCTGAGCCTTCTAAATTATGTAAGACTTAAGGCGATCACCGACACTACCGCTATTATCACACGAGCTCAAAAGATGGCGCCACCGGCAATAACAAATATTTGTGTTGTGACTAAATCTGCCGCTTGAAGTGCAGTGTGCCAGCCACTGCAACACCAGCCAAGGCAAAACTGTTGTTCTGCCGCCCGGAAATAAGGGGTAGTTTGGGATGACACGGAGTGAGTTATTACCTCGCAGCGCCCTGGGTACGAAAGAGCGTCAAATTTTCCTGCTTATCCAGAGCATTAGAGCGAGCTGTCACAACATGCAACTCGGGGAGCGTTAGGATAAACTGTCTGCCTCAGGTTGTTTCCTGATCACACCATGATCATGTCAGCCTGAGGTAGTTTCCTGATCACACCATGATCATGTCTGCCTGAGGTTGATTCCTGATCACACCATGATCATGTCTGCCTGAGGTTGATTCCTGATCACACCATGATCATGTCTGCCTGAGGTTGATTCCTGATCACACCATGATCATGTCTGCCTGAGGTTGATTCCTGATCACACCATGATCATGTCTGCCTGAGGTTGATTCCTGATCACACCATGATCATGTCTGCCTGAGGTTGATTCCTGATCACACCATGATCATGTCTGCCTGAGGTTGATTCCTGATCACACCATGATCATGTCTGCCTGAGGTTGATTCCTGATCACACCATGATCATGTCTGCCTGAGGTTGTTTCCTGATCACACCATGATCATGTCTGTCTGAGGTTGTTTCCTGATCACACCATGGTCATGTCTGCCTGAGGTTGTTTACTGATCACACCATGATCATGTCTGCCTGAGGTTGTTTCCTGATCACACCATGATCATGTCTGCCTGAGGTTGTCTCCTGATCACATCATGATCATGTCTGCCTGAGGTTGTTTCCTGATCACACCATGATCATGTCTGCCTGAGGTTGTTTCCTGATCACACCATGATCATGTCTGCCTGAGGTTGTCTCCTGATCACACCATGATCATGTCTGCCTGAGGTTGTCTCCTGATGACACCATGATCATGTCTGCCTGAGGTTGTTTCCTGATCACACCATGGTCATGTCTGCCTGAGGTTGTTTCCTGATCACACCATGATCATGTCTGCCTGAGGTTGTTTCCTGATCACACCATGATCATGTCTGCCTGAGGTTGGCTCCTGATCACACCATGATCATGTCTGCCTGAGGTTGTTTCCTGATCACACCATGATCATGTCTGCCTGAGGTTGTCTCCTGATGACACCATGATCATGTCTGCCTGAGGTTGTCTCCTGATGACACCATGATCATGTCTGCCTGAGGTTGTTTCCTGATCACACCATGGTCATGTCTGCCTGAGCTGTGTACTTATCACACCATGGTCATGTCTGCCTGAGCTGTGTACTTATCACACCATGGTCACGTCTCCCTGAGCTGTGTACTTATCACAGCAATCTCGTGTCTGTTTATAGACAATGGTCATTCTCGTCACCTCAGGTTTGTCACGTAATACTCTCAAAGTTAATATTTCACGTACTCACCA
>WNWK01008803.1:0-7500 GCA_009830355.1 Cherax destructor | reverse complement strand
CTACGGACTTCTCATCATTATTATCCCCGGAGTGGTAGTTGGCAGAATTTTTTTTTCCCCTCCGAAGTTTCATTTTTATTTCGTCCGTGCCATGAGCTCTTTATGCGTCGGCTTTAAATTTTCAACACTGGTGTACTGTAACTCAACCTACTAACTCATTAATACTCATGCACTCATAATCAAACTCGTACTCACTCATGTTCAAACTTATGTATACTTTTTAAGTTGTGTAATAGCAGGATTCCAAATCTTCCGTCATTGGGTCCGGTTTCTATTTACTCAAAGAGAGAGTATTATATGAGGCAGAAATAAGATTGAAGTAATGTATTTAACTAACCAAGATTAGCTAAAAAGAAACTAGTCAAGGTTTTTAGTCACCGAAGTGGCTAGTATATTAGGAACCCCGTATCTAATAGATCCTGTGGATGGTAGTGGCTAGATTATTGTGCACCTCTTAAGTATCGTGTGAACGGTAGCGCAAAAGCATACGGATACGCTAAGGTCTAGTAATAAGGCCATACGATGGTCAAGAGGTATACATTTTGGTATATTTATTATTTGCAGAATGTCATCGAGTGAATCTCTACTCAACCTGTCATCCCACGCTCGCTTCACCTACATCCTCGTCAGTAAACAATGAGACGCAGCTAAAAGTAAACGCTATGACTAAGGAGGGGTTAAAAGCAATACGTATGATATCATGATTTATTCCTGTCACTTTGAACATACCAGAAGAGCTAAGAACTGCTTAGGAGCTATGTTGAATTTCCGCTTAGGCCAGGGGTAGCTAGGCGGCAGGCAGCAACCATTGAAGTACATACTGGACTTTCCAGCTGTCATATGACCGGCTGGACCACAGGAGTTATTGGTTATTTAGTTACTTGAGCTATTGATACACAATGGTCAGGGTCATTAAGGCTGCATGCAACCTGTCCACGTGTACATTCACTGTTCCTCTAAGTGCACACACATCAAGAGAGCTGTACACTTCAGAATATATATATATATATATATATATATATATATATATATATATATATATATATATATATATATATATATATATATATATACAAATTGTTGATCCCCAGACCCCATGAACAGATAATGGCTGAGAAGACGTGAAGCTGATTGCTTGCTTCAGTGCAGTCACAGATGCTGAGTCACATTATTAGAGTTTGTTGATAGAACTATGCACTAGTCTTGCTTGGCAACCCTCCAGCACAATTGATGGTATGAAGCTGTGCCCATGATAGTCTCGTTACACTGGCCTACAAATTTTGAACAATTTTGTGCTTCGGAGAAAAAGGAATTAAACTTTATGGTTTTTGTGGTGTTTGAAAACGAATATGACCATAATAACAATCGAATTGTTTAGGAAGTTATATATATATATATATATATATATATATATATATATTTTTTTTTTTTTTTTTTCAACAAGTCGGCCGTCTTCCACCGAGGCAGGGTGACCCAAAAGAAAGAAAATCCCCAAAAGAAAATACTTTCATCATCATTCAACACTTTCACCACACTCATACATAATCACTGTCTTTGCAGAGGAGCTCAGATACGACAGCTGAGAAAAGTCCCTCCCAGCTGTCACTATCTCAGACCCCTCCTTTAAAGTGCAGGCATTGTACTTCCCATTTCCAGGACTCAAGTCCAACTAAATCAATTAACTGGTTTCCCTGAATCCCTTCACAAAATGTTACCCTGCTCACACTCCAACAGATCGTCATGTCCCAAAAACCATTCGTGTCCATTCACTCCTATCTAACACGCTCACACATGCTTGCTGGAAGTCCAAGCCTCTCGCCCACAAAACCTCCTTTACCCCCTCCCTCCAACCTTTTCTAGGACGACCCCTACCCCGCCTTCCTTCCCCTACAGATTTATACGCTCTCCAAGTCATTCTACTTTGATCCATTCTCTCTAAGTGACCAAACCACCTCAAAAAACCCTCTTCAGCCCTCTGACAAATACTTTTAGTAACTCCACACCTCCTCCTAATTTCCACATTCCGAATTTTCTGCATAATATTTACACAACTCATTGCCCTTAGACAGGATATCTCCACTGCCTCCAGCCGCCTCCTCGCTGCAGCATTTGCAACCCATGCTTCACACCCATATAAGAGTGTTGGTACCACTATACTTTCGTACATTCCCTTCTATGCCTCCATGGATAACGTTTTTGGTCTCCACAGATACCTCAACGCACCACTCACCTTTTTTCCTTCATCAATTCTATGGTTAACCTCATCCTTCATAAACCCATCCGCTGACACGTCAACTCCCAAATATCTGAAAACATTTACTTCTTCCATAATCCTTCTCTCCAATGTGATATCCAATTTTTCTTTAAAATAAATCGTTTGATACCCTCATCACTTTACTCTTATCTATGTTCACTTTCAACTTTCTACCTTTACACACCCTCCCAAACTCGTACACTAACATTTGCAACTTTTCTTTAGAATCTCCCATAAGCACAGTATAATCAGCAAAAGATATATATATATATATATATATATATATATATATATATATATATATATGTCTATATATCTATATATATGTCTATATATCTATATATATGTCTATATATCTATATATATGTCTATATATCTATATATATGTCTATATATCTATATATATGTCTATATATCTATATATATGTCTATATGTCTATAAGGGCAATGTGTGGTGTAAATATTATGCAGAAAATTCGGAATGTGGAAATTAGGAGAAGGTGTGGAGTTACTAAAAGTATTTGTCAGAGGGCTGAAGAGGGGTTGTTGAGGTGGTTTGGTCATTTAGAGAGAATGGATCAAAGTAGAATGACTTGGAGAGCGTATAAATCTGTAGGGGAAGGAAGGAGGGGTAGGGGTCGTCCTAGAAAAGGTTGGAGGGAAGGGGTAAAGGAGGTTTTGTGGGCGAGGGCTTGGACTTCCAGCAAGCATGTGTGAGCGTGTTAGATAGGAGTGAATGGAGACGAATGGTTTTTTGGGGCATGACGATCTGTTGGAGTGTGAGCAGGGTAACATTGTGTGAAGGGATTCAGGAAACCAGTTAATTGATTTAGTTGGACTTGAGTCCTGGAAATGGGAAGTACAATGCCTGCACTTTAAAGGAGGGGTCTGAGATAGTGACAGCTGGGAGGGACTTTTCTCAGCTGTCGTATCTGAGCTCCTCTGCAAAGACAGTGATTATGTATGAGTGTGGTGAAAGTGTTGAATGATGATGAAAGTTTTTTCTTTTTGGGGATTTTCTTTCTTTTTGGGTCACCCTGCCTCGGTGGGAGACGGCCGACTTGTTGAAAAAAAAAAAAAAAAAGTCTATATATCTATATATATGTCTATACATCTATATATATGGCTATACATCTATATATATGTCTATACATCTATATATATGTCTATACATCTATATATATGTCTATACATCTATATATATGTCTATACATATATATATATATGTCTATACATATATATATATGTCTATACATATATATATATGTCTATACATATATATATATGTCTATACATATATATATATATATAATATATATATATATATAATATATATATATATATATATATATATATATATATATATATATATATATATATATTATAGAATGTATAGACATATATATAGATGTATAGACATATATATAGATGTATAGACATATATATAGATGTATAGACATATATATAGATGTATAGACATATAGACATACATATAGATATATAGACATATATATAGATATATAGACATATATATAGATATATAGACATATATATAGATATATAGACATATATATATATATATATATATATATATATAATATAATATATAGTATATATATAGAATATAGGTATACATATAATATATAGCATACATATAGATATATAGACATACATATAGATATATAGACATACATATAGATATATAGGCATACATATAGATATATAGGCATACATATAGATATATAGGCATACATATAGATATATAGGCATACATATAGATATATAGGCATACATATAGATATATAGGCATACATATAGATATATAGGCATACATATAGATATATAGACATATATATATAGATATATAGACATATATATAGATATATAGACATATATATAGATATATAGACATATATATAGATATATAGACATATATATAGATATATAGACATATATATAGATATATAGACATATATATATAGATATATAGACGTATATATATAGATATATAGACGTATATATATAGATATATAGACATATATATATAGATATATAGACATATATATAGATATATAGACATATATATAGATATATAGACATATATATAGATATATAGACATATATATAGATATATAGACATATATATAGATATATAGACATATATATAGATATATAGACATATATATAGATATATAGACATATATATAGATATATAGACATATATATAGATATATAGACATATATATAGATATATAGACATATATATATAGATATATAGACATATATATAGATATATAGACATATATATATAGATATAGACATATATATATATATATATATATATATATATATATATATATATATATAAAAAACACTGATCTCTGGCCGACGGAGTCTCGAACCTACGAACCTCATGACAAGGTACGCAGTGCTTTGCCGACCGTACCACACTGGTCCAATACCTTGGCATCCAGCTTTCGCTAGACGTTATTCCAAGGCAGCCAGCTTTCAGGCAGGAGGCTTACAGCTTTTCATCTCATCCCCTGCATGCATCGACACAACTAGAGATTTTTACAATGCTAGGAATTCGCAAGAGCAGGCGAAATATTCACAAACACTGATCTCTAGCCGACGGAGACTCGAACCTTCGAACCTCATGACAAGGTACGCAGTGCTTTGCCGACCGTACCACACTGGTCCAATACCTTGGCATCCAGCTTTCGCTAGACGTTATTCCAAGGCAGCCAGCTTTCAGGCAGGAGGCTTACAGCTTTTCATCTCATCCCCTGCATGCATCGACACAACTAGAGATTTTTACAATGCTAGGAATTCGCAAGAGCAGGCGAAATATTCACAAACACTGATCTCTGGCCGACGGAGACTCGAACCTATGAACCTCATGACAAGGTACGCAGTGCTTTGCCGACCGTACCACATTGGTCCAATACCTTGGCATCCAGCTTTCGCTAGACGTTATTCCAAGGCAGCCAGCTTTAAGGCAGTTTAGGGTATTTTCTTAGTTTGGATATTTTCCTAGTTTTCTGAATTCAAGAGCAGGCGAAATATTCACAAACACTGATCTCTGGCCGACGGAGACTCGAACCTATGAACCTCATGACAAGGTACGCAGTGCTTTGCCGACCGTACCACATTGGTCCAATACCTTGGCATCCAGCTTTCGCTAGACGTTATTCCAAGGCAGCCAGCTTTAAGGCAGTTTTTTGGATATTTTCTTAGTTTGGATATTTTCCTAGTTTTCTGGATATTTTCCTAGTTTTCTGGATATTTTATTAGTTCTTTGGATATTTTACTTGTTTTCTGGATATTTTCCTAGTTTTTCTAGATATTTTCCTGGTTTTCTAGATATTTTCCTAGTTTTCTGGATATTTCCCTAGTTTTCTGGATTTTTTCTTAGTTCTTTGGATATTTTACTTGTTTTCTGGATATTTTCCTAGTTTTCTAGATATTTTCCTATATATTTTCCTAGTTTTCTAGATATTTTCCTATATATTTTCCTAGTTTTCTACATATTTTTCCAGTTTTCTAGATATTTTCCTATATATTTTCCTAGTTTTCTGGATATTTTCCTAGTTTTTTTTATATTTTCTTAGTTTGGATATTTTCCTAGTTTTCTGTAGAAAATCCTAGTTTTCTGTAGAAAATCCTAGTTTTTCTATAGAAAATCCCAGTTTTCTGTAGAAAATCCTAGTTTTCTGTAGAAAACCCTAGTTTTTCTATAGAAAACCCTAGTTTTTCTATAGAAAACCATAGTTTTTCAATAGAAAATCCTAGTTTTTCTGTAGAAAATCCTAGTTTTTCTATACAAAATCCTAGTTTTCTGTAGAAAATCGTAGTTTTCTGTAGAAAATCGTAGTTTTCTGTAGAAAATCGTAGTTTTCTGTAGAACATCCTTGTTTTTCTATAGAAAATCATAGTTTTCTGTAGAAAATCCCAGTTTTCTGTAGAAAATCCTAGTTTTCTGTAGAAAACCCTAGTTTTTCTATAGAAAATCCTAGTTTTCTGTTGAAAATCCTAGTTTTTCTATACAAAATCCTAGTTTTCTGTAGAAAATCCTAGTTTTCTCTAGAAAATCCTAGTTTTCTGTAGAAAATCCTAGTTTTCTGTAGAAAATCCTAGTTTTCTGTAGAAAATCCTAGTTTTCTGTAGAAAATCCTAGTTTTCTGTAGAAAATCCTAGTTTTCTGTAGAAAATCCTAGTTTTCTGTAGAAATTCCTATTTTTCTGTAGAAATTCCTATTTTTCTCTGGAAAATCCTAGTTTTTCTATAGAATATCCTAGATTTCTGTAGAAAATCCTAGTTTTCTGTAGAAAATCCTAGTTTTCTGTAGAAAACAACAGTTTTTCTATAGAAAATCCTAGTTTTCTATAGAAAATCCTAGTTTTCTATAGAAAATCCTAGTTTTCTGTAGAAAATCCTAGTTTTTCTATAGAAAATCCTAGTTTTCTGTAGAAAATCCTAGTTTTCTGTAGAAAATCCTTGTTTTCTGTAGAAAATCCTTGTTTTCTGTAGAAAATCCTAGTTTTCTGTAGAAAATCCTAGTTTTCTGTAGAAAACAATAGTTTTTATATAGAAAATCCTAGTTTTCTGTAGAACATCCTTGTTTTTCTATTGAAAATCCTAGTTTTCTGTAGAAAATCCCAGTTTTCTATAGAAAATCCTAGTTTTCTGTTGAAAACCCTAGTTTTTCTATAGAAAATCCTAGTTTTCTATAGAAAATCCTAGTTTTTGTAGAAAATCCTAGTTTTCTGTAGAAAATCCTAGTTTTCTGTAGAAAATCCTAGTTTTCTGTAGAAAATCCTAGTTTTCTGTAGAAAATCCTAGTTTTCTGTAGAAAATCCTAGTTTTCTGTAGAAAATCCTAGTTTTCTGTAGAAAATCCTAGTTTTCTGTAGAAAATCCTAGTTTTCTGTAGAAAATCCTAGTTTTCTGTAGAAAATCCTAGTTTTCTGTAGAAAATCCTAGTTTTCTGTAGAAAATCCTAGTTTTCTGTAGAAAATCCTAGTTTTCTGTAGAAAATCCTAGTTTTCTTAGAAAATCCTAGTTTCTGTAGAAAACCTAGTTTTTCTATAGAAAATCCTAGTGTTCTTTAGAAAATCCTAGTTTTCTATAGAAAATCCTAGATTTCTGTAGAAAATCCTAGATTTCTGTAGAAAATCCATTTTCTGTAGAAAATCCTAGTTTTCTGTAGAAAATCCTAGTTTTCTTAGAAAACCTAGTTTTCTTAGA
>WNWK01008802.1:0-81713 GCA_009830355.1 Cherax destructor | reverse complement strand
CACGTTGATGAGGGCACACTACGTTGATGATGGGGGACAGCTCACGTTGATGGGGGCGGTCACACTCATTGATGATGGCGGCCCCCTCACGTTGATGATGGTGGTCACACTCACGTTGATGATGGCGGTCCCCCCTCCGTTGATGGCAGACACCACGGAGATGGGTCCACTAGTTGATGATGGCAGACACACCTCACGTTGATGGGCAACCCTACGTTGATGATGGCGGTCCCCCCTCACGTTGATGAGGCAGAACACCTCACGTTGATGATGGCAGACACACCTCACGTTGATGGGGAAACCTTTGAGGGGTCACACCTCACGTTGATGATGGCAGACACACCACGTTGATGATAACACACCCTCAGGATGATCGACCCCCCCTTCACGTTGATGATGGCAAAAAACCTCACGTTGATGATGGCAGACACCTCACCATGATGGCGACCCCCCCTTTGGGGGGCACACCTTACGTTGATGATGCAGAAACCCGTTGATATGGCGGTCACACCTCCTTGTTGGGGGGTCACACCTCACGTTGATGATGGTGGTCCCCCTCACGGATGATGGCAGGACACCTCCCGTTGATGATGGCAGGCACACCACGTTGATGATGGCAGAACACCCACGTTGAGATAGAAACCTCATTGATTAGCAGACACACCTCACGTTGATATGGAAACCCCCCACGTTGATGATGGCGGTCACACTCACGTTGATGATGGCGGTCACACCCGTTGATGGGGGCGACAACCACGTGAGATGGCGGTCACACCCCCTTTTTTTTTTGGCGGTCCTCCGGATGATGGCGGTCCATCACGTTGATGATGGCAGACCCCTCACGTTGATGAGGGGGGTCCCCCCACGGATGAGCGGTCACCCCTCACGTTGATGATGGCAGAAAATCTCACGTTGATGATGGCAGACACACCTCACGTTGATGATGGCGGTCAATCACGTTGATGATGGCGGCACACCAAACGCCCCCGATGAGGCCCCAGTTAACCCCTCACGTTATGATGGCGGTCCCCCTTTTTTCCCCCCCCCCTTAATGATAGCGGTCACACTCCGTTGATGAGGGGGGTCCACTCAGTTGATGGGGGCAGACACCTCACGTTATAATGGCTACACCTCACGTTGATGATGGGGGTCCCCCCTCACGGAGATGGCGGTCAATACGTTGATGAGGGAAAACACCCTCCCGGAAATGGCCCCACCTCACGTTGATAAGCGGTCACCCCTGGGGATGATGGCAAAAAACCTTTCACGGAAAACATCCACATTGTTTCCAAAACGCCCGACATTTTCCTCATATTAACATCTTTTGATGGGATTTTGCTTCCCCATATATAAATTCCATATAATATTTCACATTCGCCTTCTTTTACATTTTCCTGCCGCAGTTCACCTTTGCCGGTTTGTCACGCCCTGAGTGTGTTTCGCCCCCCCAGGTGTTTCCCCACCCTGAGGTTTCTGCCACGCCTGAGTGGTTTTCCACCCCCGAGTGTGTTTCTGCCACGCCCGAGTGTGTTTCTCCCCGCCCATGTGTTTCGCCCGCCCGGGGGGCGCACCCCCAGTGTGTTTCGTCACGCCCGAGGTGTTTCGTCACCCCCTGAGGTGTTTCGTCACGCCCTGAGGTTTTTTCCCACGCCCTAGGGTTTCGCCCCCGAGGTGTTTCGTACGCCCTGATTTGGCCGCCAGCCCTAGTGGTTTCCCACCCTATGTTTTCCCACGCCTGATTTTTCACGCCCTGAGGGTTTCGCACGCCCTGGGTGTTTCTGTCACGCCCTGGGGTTTTTTTTTGTCACCCCCCAGGTGTTTGTCACCCCCTGGTTTTTTTCCGCCCGATGTGTTTCTGCCACGCCCTGAGGGTTTCGCCACCCCCCAGTGGCTTACGCCCGAGTTTTTCTGCACGCCCTGGGTGTTTCGCACGCCCGGGGGGTTTCTGTCACGCCCTGAGTGTTCGGCACGCCCTGAGGTTTTTCCCACGCACGAGTGTTTCCTTTTGACAACATTGTTGCATCTCCCCTTCAATGTATCCTTGCCTACCGAACACGATTCGAGTCTTTGTTCCTGTGACTTTCTATTTCCCCTGTTTCCCCTTTTTGTGAAGATCAAAAGAATAAAAAATAATTTCTAAATTCCAAAAAAGATTGGGTAAGAAAAATATCAGGACCACGAACATGAGGGAACATATGAAAATATTTATGGCAAGGAAAAAAATTTTTAAATTACTGGAAAAAACCAAATTAAAATGACTCTATACATGATATATAGTGGAATTGGGGCGGGCCCAAAAATTGGTACATGTAAAAATTGTTGTTCACTAGGTGAAATTGCTGTCACAAAATTTTTCAAAGGTAAATTGCTGTAAAAGTACAGAAAACCCTTCAGGCACAATTCATAAACCCCCTAATTTCAAAGCTTATTCCAAACCTGTACCCCCAAAACCCGGGGAGAGATAAAATAATACTTTTGGACCAACAGGCCTGCTGCAGTGCCCCTCCTTTTTTAGTTTTATGTTCCTTTATTTTGTTCCTCTTCAAGAGTTTTTTTACAACTGTGAGGGGTTCTTTTTATGATTACCGTGAGGTTTATTTCCCCCCAAACCCGTCTTGTCCAGAGGATTAGACCAAACCACACGAGAGTCACTCCCAGAAAGAAAAGACTTGCCAGACGATGTAACCCCCCCAAAAAAAACGGGGGGTGCCACAGCACGTTGGAGACAACACAAAAAGGGTTGGGGGCCCGACTGTCAACTGCCTCCCAGCATACAAAAAGGGGATTCCCTAGCCCCCCCGGGCCGGCATGAACAGGCACCTAAAGTTTACCTGCCCACCCGGGCTGTGGTTCGTAGGGGACCGGGGTCAGCAGTAACGGGGGTTGATCAGGCCTGGTCCACCATGAGGCCGACCGCCGGGGCCGCGGGGGGCCCCTCTCTCCAGGAAACGGAGAGAGACATGGAAAAAATGCAAAAACCCCAGTAAAAAAGAAGGAGGGTGGGAAAAATAAAAAAGTGTATCAACATCCGTGAGCCAAGACTACTCAACTCTTAGAAGATATCAAAACACTTTTGGGGCAAGTGAAGAAGTCTTCAAGAAACTGAAAGGCCCCACCAAGGGATCAACCAGGCTGTAAGGATATGGGGCTAGAGAGCTCAGCAGCAACAGCCTGATTGACCCGGGAAGGGGGGAGGAAAACCAAGCCCACAAAAAGAGATGGGATGTCCGTCGCCGTTCTCCAGGATAAAATCCGACTAACCTCTGGGTGTTTCCTTACCAGGGGTCGGCCACCATCACCAACATTACAGAAACTATTAAACAAAAAAAAAAAGAAAGATGAGTATTTGTTTTTTTTTTTTTCCGTTGAAGGTGGGAAAAGGCAGATGTAAATCATGTATTTTTAAGGGGTAGGAGAATAAAGGATTTCTGGGCACTTTTGGGATTTTTTGGGGGGAAGGCAGAAAAAAGCCTATTTTTTTTTTTTTAAAGCCATGATTAAGACAATAAAAAAATGATATTAAAAAAATGGAAAGGGAATGAGTATAAGCGACTATGGATTTTGCCCATCTAAAAGGCTCACATTATACCGGTGGTTTGGGGGTAGACCCCCGCTTCACCCGGGGGGCCCGCGATTCCCGGCGGGGGAAAATTTAGTTTTTCACCTTTGTCATGCACCTAGCAGAAAAAGGACCGTTGTTAGCGACTGGTGGGGGCGATCCTGGGGACAAGTTAAAGACCCCAATGGAAAAGACAGACAGTCCGACGCACTGAGTTTTTGGTTTTCCCGGGGGGAATTGGGGTTAAAAACCGAAGAAATTTTATCATCTTATCTTTATCTGTGAAATTTTTTAAACACTGTACGCAGCGTAAAATGGTACAGAAAACACACGATTTTGAAACAAAGAAAGTTTTTTTTGATATTGCTAATTTTAACAACTATCTCAACAAAAATAAAAGGAATTATCAAGAAGCTCCTTTAAAAAAAATTTCGAAAATTATAAACACCATGAAAACCCCTTTTTCTCTGAAAACCCGTTTTTTCCCCGAAGATGTCTTTCCCCCCCAAAAATTTTAAAATTTCCGGTGGGTTTCCCCCTTCCCTCCCCAAACACCCATGACTGGGGAAAAAAGAGCAGCACAGCTTAGTAATAAGTATGGAATGTAACTTGTTATCTTACACAGTCGCTGCTCAGGCGTCCGTTAACCAGGGGGGGGGAGTAAAAGTTAGTTCCCCCTTTTGCCCTGGGGAAGTCGTTAGACACTGGGGCCTTTTTATGTGTGTGTGTGTGTGTGTTTTGAAAAATTGAAATGTTTGGCCCGCAGGTGGGGTGGCTGTGGGGCCCGGTGGGGGACGTGAGTCCAGGGGTGGGTGACTGTGTGAGTACCAGTATGTGGGTATTTGGGAACCCAGGGGGGACGGAGTGTGTGGGTGACTTGGGGCCGGTGGGGATGGTGAGACCAGTGGGGGGACTGTGTAAAACCAAAAGGGTATAAAATATTTTTCCAGGAAAGAATTTGGGGACATGGGCCGTTGTTTGGGGTTTTTTGGTATGGGAAACATTGAAATGTTTCTCCCCCAGGGAATTAACCCCCGGACCTCCGGGGAAAAGAGCTTACCCAAGGACCGGGGGGGAGTACCAGTGTGGGGTGACTGTGGAGACCAGGTGGGGTGACGGGGGAAATTTTGGGGGTGATGTGGATTTACCTTTTTGCCCGGGAAGTCAATTAGAAAAGGCCGTTGTTATTTGTGTGTGTATGTGTTGAAAGGAAAACACTTAAATGTTTCCCCCACCGGGGGAAAACCCCTTTTTTGTGGAAGAAAGGCTTTCCCATTGGCCCCCCGGGGGGAGTACCATGGGGGGTGACGTGAGTACCAGGTGTGGGTGACGGTGAGTAAGTGAGTTCCCTTTTTGTCCGGGAGTCAATTAGCGGGCCTTTTTAAAGGGGGTTTTATGATGAAAGGGAAAACCCTTTTAAATTTTTTCCCCCCCCCCGGGAATTAACCCCCGGCCCCCCTCCGTGCGGGGAAAAGAGCTTTACCCCAGGGGGCCACGGGGGCGGAGACCAGTGTGGGGTAAAGTGAGTACCAGTGTGGGGTGACTGGGGAGTACCAGTGTGGGGTGACTGTTGAGTCCGGGTGGGGTGACTGTGTGGTCCCGTGGGGGTCCATGTGGGTGACTGTGTGATCCAGTGTGGGTGACTTTGACCCGGTGGGGTGACTGTTGATCCAGGGGGGGGGATTTACCCCCAGTGTGTGGGTGACTGTTGACTACCAGGGGGTACACTACCAGTTGTGGGTGACTGTTGACTACCAGTGGTGACGGACACCAGTTGGGGTGACTGTTGACTACCAGTGTGGGGACGACACCAGTGTGTGGGTGATGTTGACTACCGGTGGGGATGTTGATACCAGTGGGGGGGGTGATTGACTACCGGGTGGGTGACTGTTGACTACCAGGTGGGTGACTGTTGACTTGGGGGTGACTGTTGACTACCGGGGGGTGACTGTTGACTACAGGTGGGGTGATTTTTGGACTACCAGTGTGTGGGTGACTGTTATCCAGTGTGGGGTGACTGTTGACTACCAGTGGGGGTCGTTGACACCAGTGTGAGGACTGACTGACTGACTGACAGACTGTGCTGACACACCATTTACTGACTGACTGACTGATTGTTACACCCCGGTGACTGACTGACTGTGACAACCAGGCGACTGACTGTGCTGACACACCAGTGTGACTGACTGACTGACTGACTGTGCTGAAACCAGTGCCACCTTTTGTGGTTGCAGGGTCGAGACTCAGCCCTGACTGACGACGACGTGCGACACACCAGGGGACTGACTGACTGGCTGACACACCAGTGTGACTGACTGACTGACTGTGCTGCACCAGTGGGGACACGGGCTGACACCCAGTGGTGACGACGCCGTGCTGACACACCGGGTGTGACTGACTGACGACTGACTGACTTGTGCGACACCCAGTGGGACTGACTGACTGACTGTGCGCACCCAGGGGGACTGACTGACTGTTGACACCCAGTGTGTGACTGACTGACTGACTGACTGTGGGGGCACCCAGTGTGGCTGACTGACTGACGAGGGGCACACACCAGTGTGTGACTGACTGACTGTGCGCCCCCGTGTGTGACTGACTGACTGTGCTGACACCCAGTGGGGACTGACTGACTGTGCTGACACCAGTGTGTGACTGACTGACTGACTGACTGAGCTGACACTCCAGTCCCTCAGACAGTTCACAAGTTTTAAGGAAAAAAAAAAAAATTTTTCAAGGTTTATTATAAAGAGTTTTATTATTGTTTGGGTATTAACACTTGTGCAAAAACTAACAACGCTCTTCACCATTAATAAAAAAACCCAATAAAATCGAAATTACGAAAAAAGCCCCAATACCATATCTGGAAAAATTTACAACCCACAATACCATGACTGGAACAATTCAAACCCCAAATACCATGAGGGAAAACCAACCCACTGCCATGACTGAAACCACAACCCACAATGTTTTGGGGGGTTTTTTTCATAGATTTGGAATTTTAACAGACTATGAGCTTTTTTTGGAGGGGTGGGGGATATGGGAGCTGAGAGCCTTTGCCTTTTCCTTATGCCTCCGGGGTGGTATGAACAGCCGCCCGGCGCTGAGGCATTCAAAAGGAGGCCATCATTCCCAAAAAAGCCATGGAATCATGAAACCCGGCCGCCAGAAACAACCGACAGCTCGGGCATGCTGATGGGCCCCGACATACAACTATACAAACTAAGGACAACGGGGAACAACTTCAGCTGATTCTATCAATGTCAAAGACACAACAGTTAACATTATACTACAGGGATGTTTTTTTGATAAACAATCAATTTATATATGATGCACATGCATGGAATTATTAAATATTTCAGAAAAATCATAAAAAAAGAGATAAAAAAATTTTGTTGAAACTGCCTTCTTGCTAAAATTTGAAAAATATATATTTACAAGAATAGTTTAAAAAAAAGGGAGATCTTGCACTCAAATCTATATTTAATTTGAACTGGAGAGAAGGAACACAAAAAAATTTGAAATAAAATAGATATTATAAAAAAATTAAAAAACCTACTTTTTAAAACTACAGATTTTTCTTTTAAACCCCCCAACTCTGCTGGGGTGGTTGAAAATTTTAAATTATCATCTCTGGGGGATCAAACTCTGTTACAATAGGAAACCCCAAATTTTCTAATTGGGAGGATCTAATGGTATCTACAAAAACGAGGATTAATTAACACTTGGGGGTTTGGGAAAAAAATTTGGGGTTGATTTGATCATTAGAGGTAGAGGGAAAGCAAGGGGGAGAAAAAATTTGTCTCCTTATCTGATTGTCAGGGGTCAGGGACTTCGCATCTTCATCGCACACTAACTTATGATCAAATCGATTCTTTAAACTGCCCCGATTTTCTCTAATTTTAATTTCCCCAAATATGTCGCTCCTTTTAAAAGGGCCCCTCAATTTTTTGACGTTTTTTGTCATTTAAAGTTTTGAAAGAAACAACATGACTGGGGCCCTTTTTTGAACTTTAGTCGGTTTGGTTTAAAATTGTTTCAGTAAATTCGGTTGTTGACTTATGAAGTGTTTCACAATTGCCTGAAAACACTTTGAGCTTGCTTAGAACTGCTAGAAATCATCTGGATTGTGTCGGTTTGATTGGAAATAACAGCTCAAAAGGGAAAAAACGCTATCGACACCGTACAGTATAAGGGGGGGTATCCCATTGAAGCGAAAAGGGGCAGTTTAGGAATTAACATGGGGAATGACTTCCCCCCCCGGTTACACTATTGGGATTGATGGTATTTAAGCGTCAAGGACTTTCTTATTCTTTCTGCAACCATTAGGGGCAGGATGGTGGGAACAATGGTTGATTTTGTAATCTTGTATATTTACAAAGTTTTCTAGGACTCATTACAAAATCCCCTCCATTATCTGTTAGGGGGACTTAGGAGTGGTATTTTCAAGGATTATACGCCTTGAATTTTTTGCTAGTTTCAGTCTTATGGGGAGGGGAACTAATCCAAATATCTGGAAAAACCCACAACAGATGTTTTTTCCCATGAGGAACATTGGAAGAAAAAAGACAGTGCAACTCTTTCCATGGCTCATAGTGTGGGAAAGATGGGGTTGGGGATTAGGACCTGACATTCCTTTTTATGTTTCATACAGCACTACATTTCTTGCATACTCAGTAAACGGTAGACATACGGGCCCAAAAAAGTATTTCAATCTGGCTTGTTTCACAAACGATCCATACCAGGATGTGCAACATCTGGACTGTAACAGCTGAAATACTTTCATAGTGACTGTGGAATTCTAACTGGTATACTCTTCTACTAGGATTGGCTCTAGTGCAAAAAGAAAATTTTTGGGGTTTATGACAAAGTCACAAATTTCTTGGCCACAGAGAGAAAAAGGTCTTCCTGGAGCAGGAATGAACCACACCAGAAAGGGGGCTGTTCGAAGTCCTTACATCCTCAGCATTTAAAGGGGGGGCAGTTACTCACTACATGCGCGATGCATCAGAATACATTGGATTTGCCAGGCAAATGTTAAAGGTCGATTGAACTTGGGTGGGGGACCATCTAAGTCTTCCATGGTTGTTTATTCGAATAAGGGTATAAGGGGGATCTTTAAAGGCGGGAAAGGTAATGATATCTCAAAAAAGCTTTAAAGACCAAACATAGCAGAGCTTCTTGCTCAGAACTTTAATTATTTAGCTTTAGAAGGGGTCGGAGAAATGCAACTGCGTTGTATTTGCCACTTTTTGTGCAAGGACTGCCCAAAAGCCTATTGAACTAGCATCAGTGGTCAAGTAGAAAGGTTGTGAAAATCTGCAAACTTCAAAATAAAAGAGTTCCTTTTTTGAATTTGGAATGCTCTTTTACGGAAGGTCCAACAAACGGAGATTTTTCTTAAGAACTCAGTTAGAGGAGCTGCTATTGAAAAAAATTAGCAATGAATGATCTATAAAACCTGCCAAGCCCCCCAAAGGATCTTACGGCATCAGCGGTTTGGGAGATGGAAAATTTGACACTGGTTACTTTTTTTTTCTCAACCCCTCTGGGGGTGACTAGGGGCCAAGAAACGATTTCTGATCTAAAAAATTTACTTTGGGGCAGTTTGTTTTTTAAATTGGCTTTTTAAAAGTTCCAAGACTACGTCAAGCTTTTTTGGTATCTACGTTTTGACATGACAATCCATCATCTAAGTACACCATGAGTGTATTACCTATAAACTCAAAAAATTTTTTCATGAGCCTCAGAATGTGAAGGGATGTTTTTAACCCCAAAAGCCATCGGGGAAATTTTCAAATGACCTTAAGGGAGAATGCGGGAGTTTGGGCCCCCCATGAAGGGGATTCCCAAAACCTTGTAACAAGTCTGGGGCGAAATTTTTTAACTAATGTTACGAATAGATCAAAGACGGGGAAGGGGGAAGGGGTTAATCGTTTATTTAATTTTCCAAAGTCAACCCCGGGCGCCAAGTACCGCCCTTTTAGGTACTAAGATAGGGGGATTCCAAGGTGAATTGGGGGGTTAAATCATCTTCAAGCATCTGGTTTTTAATTTTCCGACAGCTACTTGTGAATGCGGCAATCTGTACGAGGGATAAAAAAGGGTCTAGTAATTTGGGTGGAATACGAGGGGACAATAATTCGTTATCCCCCTCTTTCACCTGGAAGGAAGGGGTTTGACGTTGTTCAACAGGTTCAACAAACGGGGATTTCTCGGGGAAAAAGTGGGGCTAAGTCTTTCTCCTTTACTGGGGGGAAGGGGCTGACCCGGGGACATGGCTGGATCCCCCCTTTTCAATAGCACCGACCCACGGTCAGGTGACAACTCCCCCCCAAACCCCAACAGGGGGGTAGTGAACGGGGCAAAAATTAGTATTTGCTCGGGCCAACACATCCCCGGGGAATATTGGAAAGGGGAAAAAGGGGGTTTTCCACTCCCAAAATGTAAGGAGGGCCAAAAAAAAAACCCTTTTCCCTTTCAGGAGTCACTGTCAACCAAGCGTTATCACCATCTGAACTTGAGGGACAACAAAGTCACCTGTTGGGGATACTGACAAGACGCTTTCGCAGGGGGGAAGGGAATAAAAGAGAGGGCATTACTAGGTTCAAAAAGCCCAAAAGGGGCCCCCGGGGGAAACTATTTGAACTGGGCCACAGAGATGGGCCCCCCCAAGGTATTCTGAGGTTCCGGGCACCTGAGGCAACGGGGCGCCATTTTGCAGACAAAATGGAGGAAAAGGGGAACCGGGAAACAGTGCCAGACCGTTTTCCCAAAAAAAAAGGGTTTCCCGGGGATTTAATACAGACTTCATACTCTTCGGGGGGGAGATCTCGGAACCAATTGGAAACCCCAAAAAAGGAAATGTCATCATTTGGGCATGCCATGGGGAAGGATCAAGCACGATACGAGATCTGGGGGAATGGAGGGGATCAGGGGAAATAATCGGGGCAACAACAAGAAAAAGCTGTAAAATTCTCCCGGATAGTGAAGGAAGAGAAGTCTATCGAACAGTGACTAAAAAGGGGCCCCCACTAAGGGTGACAATGAGTTGGTTCCCGAAATTACACGCTTATCTTCTTATTTTTTAAAAACTAGCCCTTAAATGGACTTTGCTCCAGTCCATGAAAAAGAAGGGCGTTTTAAAAAAGATGCGAAAGGGGGCCTTTTTTCCGGAATTATATGTAAGCAAAAAGGGAAAAAATTTTCATCAGAGATATTTTTTTCAAATGAGATCAAGTTTTCATCACATGGTATCTTTAATATCCCCAAAACATCTTTTAACATGTGAAGAAACACTAACGACATTCTTTTTTAAGACTGTTTAAAACATTGAAGGAATTAGAGAGGGGGGTTAGTACTCATTGTCACCATTAAAATTCGAGTTGATCGCACGTATTCCCCTGAATTGGGAAAAGTCGCTTGGGCGGGTTTTTGGCTGTGGAACCCGACCCCTTTTTTTCCCCCTGGATTCCGGGAACGACCCAAAAGGGTCCCGAGGGTTTTGAGCATTACACGCAGATGTCTCATGACCATGAAGTCATGATATACAGTATGGCAAATCTTTTTGATAGTCGTCTGTAGGGTTTTTTTTTGGACTGTCAGGACAAAACCCATATGTCCACGGAACCGCAGTTAAAAATTCTCTGGCTATGCAACTAAACTTACTATAGACACTCGGGGGTTTTTACTGGCTTGGGGCCAGCTTTGACTATTTCGGTCCCGGTTTTTTTTTCTCAGGTGCAATGGACAAACGAGGGGCGGGGGGGGAGGTAGAAATAGTTTGCTTGAACACACGGAAAAGGTTTTTGGGGACACAATGAAGAGCATGGCCAAAAATTTATAGTTTCATTCCATCGAGGATTCGCATTGCACATATAGCAGAACGTGGCAACATCTCTTTTTCTATCAAAAAGGAGCTATTTTAGCAAAATATGTGCATACTCTTTACTGGTTCAGGGCAAAAGGAGAAGATTTAACATTTGGCAAAGGATAGAAGAGAGTATCTAATCGAGATGCAAAGGAACCCAAGGGGGCACCAGGCATTATTGTTTAAAAAAGTTCACGGAGAACTTTATAAAGTTTGCTTGGGACTAGAAAAGAACGAAGTTTTTCATACCCGACCCAGTGAGGTCTTTGAAATCCCATTGCAAGGAGGTCAAAAGGCTTGGCAGGAGACCATGTAGCCTTTTGTCGCAAGGCGGGGACCTCGAAAGGGGGGCCTTAGAGAGCAGATGCCCGTAATGTAGGGGCAAACCATGCATGAGGGTTTTCATGGCCATTTTAAAGAGGAAAGCATCAGGGCACAAGGAAACATTGACTTGTGGCTGGGTAGGTCTAGCATTCGAAAAAGGCTATCATGAATTTAGCAAGGGCATTTGGAAATTAGGGCTGAATGCCATTTTTTGCACACCACTTTTTGGTAAGTGAGACATACTTGCAATGAAAAAAACAAAGACTAATTAGGAAAAAGAGAATTTTAAAAATTCACAGTACACAATTAGTTAAATGGAAATTAAAAAATTCATTGAATTAGATGCAGAAAAGGGTTAAAAAACTAATGTAATGTAAGAAAAAAACCATAATTTTGACTGAAAAAATTTAAGGAATTCCAAATTCAATAAATGGGGAAAATGAATACTGTATGGGGTTTAAAAGCAAAGTGATTTTCTCACTGGAATTCAAACACAAGTACAGATGAGAAATAATAAATCAATGCAAAGTGGGGAAATTCAAGCAATAAATTTGGGGGAACTGGAAAAAAAATGAAACAAATTTTCTTAAGAGAAAATGACACTAAATTTTAATATATTTTTGGCAGAAGAATTAACTATGATGCTGACAACTTGCATTGAATTTTAGCACTTTTCGGATAAACTGAGTAAAAAAGGAATAAAGGGACAAAAAAAATGCAAAAAAACAAGAACAAGTAATCACTACGGGAAAATTTTTTAAATGTAATGATGGGTATTAAAACAACGATCAATTAAAAAAAAAAGTTGCACTGGGACAAGGAGAATGAACACTTTAACTCTTAATTCACTTACAGAAAACTAATGAAAATAGATAATGAATATTACTTTTTTAATATAGTTTAAAGTGAATTTGTTCAAGGAATTATTATAAATCAACACAAAGAAAAAACACAAACTGAAAAAAGGAAAAAACTTACATTTTTTAGAATACACAACACAATAAGATTCAGTCGTGAATGTAAGTTTATGCAACAAGATCTTGCATGTAAAAATATATGTATAAAGAATAGTTCTTTTTCGCAAAATATGTTCAATAAACAGGTTCTGAAAAAATTAAAAAAAAGAGGCACAGGTTGACACAAAAATATAAACTGTCTGTTTAACAAAAATGTGAGATACGGGAAAAAAATTAATGGGAACTTTGAAGGGGGGAAAAAATCCAAAACCATGACTGAAAAAAAAAACCCAACACCATTGAAAATTTTAAAAAAAACCATGGTGAACAATTCACAAACCACAAAATGGTGAAAAACAAACCCCAAAAAAACCCTGGCGGGGGCAATTCATAACCCACAATCCCCCGAGGGAACAATTCACAACCCAAACCATGACTGGGAAAAACACAACCCACAATACCATGACTGGAAAACAACCCCAAAACCATGGGGGAACAATTAAACCCCCAAAACCCTGACGGGGAAAAACAAACCCAAAATACCATGACGGGGAAAAATTCAAACCCCTTTCCATGGCTAAAATTTACAACCCAAAAACCCTGACTGGAAAAAACCCAAATAATTTTAAAATAAAAACCCCAAAACCCCTAAAATAAAAAAACAATAAAAAAAAAAACCCCCCAAACGGGGAAAAATTACAACCCAAAAAAGACTAAAAAAATTAAACCCAAAATACTTGGGAAAAAAAAAACCCCACAATACCATGACGGGGAAAAATTTAAACCCCAAAAAAAGATAAAACACAACCCCAAAACCCCGGTGGAAAATTCAAACCCAAAATATGACGAAAATTTTAAACCCAAAATCCCTGACTGGAAAATTTTAAACCCAAATACCAGAGGGGAAAATTTTTAAACCCCAAAAACCAGACGGGAACCATTAAAACCCCAATACCCTCTGGAAAAACCCAAACCCCCCAAAAAGACTGAAAATTTTAAACCCCCTTTCAATCAACACCAAAAAACCCCCCAAACAAAGGGAAAAATTTTACAAAAAACTCCAGCTGGAACAATTCACAAAAAAAAAACCAGATAAAATTTTATAAATAACCCCCAATACCATGACTGGAAAAACCAAATAACCCACAAACCATGAGGGAAAATTTTAAAAAACCCAAAAAAAGAGGGGAAAAATTCCAAAAAAACCCCAAAAAACTGCACCCCTAAAACCCCAAAAAACCCCCTGACGGGGGCACCCAAAAACCCAAATCCCCCGAAAAATTAAAATAACCCAAAAACCAGCGGAAAAACCTTAAAACCCTAGGGGAAAATTTCACAAATAAACAAACCATGACTAAAATTATAATAACCACAATCCCATGACTAACAATCACAAATAACAACAAACCATGACGGGGAAAAACGAAATAACCCACAATACCATGACTGGAAAATTCAAAAACCCACAATACCATGGTTAGAGCAGTTCACAACCACAATAATAAAAATAAGAAAAAAAAAAGAAGATGAACTTTTGGTCATTTACCAAAGATAAACTAAAACCCCCACATAGTGCCAACCCCACACGGGGCCAACCCCCCAATAGTCCCAACACCCCACATAGTCCCCCCCCACATAGTAACCCCACACATAGTCCAACCCCCCCACATGGCCCCCCCACACATAGTGCCAACCCCCCAAGCCAACCCCCAAATAGGGCCCAAACCCCCAATATGCCAACCCCCACACATAGTGCCCCCCCGACAAAACAGGCCAACCCCCCACATAGTCCAACCCCCCCCACATAGTCCAACCCCCCCACATACCCAACCCCCACACATAGTCCAACCCCCCAATAGTGCCAACCCCCACACATAGTGCAACCCAGACCCATCCCTCAGCCCCCCCGCCCTGCCCCGCCGGGCCCCGGCTCAGCTCCCACCCCCCGTGCATCAGGCTCACCCCTTTAGTGCCAGTCCAACAGCCACCACAAAAAACCTTTTAAATATCAACCATCATTGCACAAACCAAAACATTACAGATTAGTGGAATATCTTCTTCTTCTGGGAAAGTAGTTTCCAAGCAGGAGGGGTGGCCCTGGAGGGGTCCCCGGGTTTTGATACGGGATTATAGGGTCCAAAAAATGCACAAATTGAGAACACACCAAAAAAAATTTACCCAACCAAAAGAAATTTTTAAATTTTATGTTTTGGGGATCTGAAAACATGGAATATCAGGAAAAAAAGGGGGAAGCAATTTTTGGACCCCAAAAAAGTCGTGACTTCCTGTCTAAAGGAGGTCGTTCTCCCTCCTGTAAATTCTTTCACCCGAAATGTGCCACTTTTCGGTCCTCCAAAACAGTGCTCAACACCAGCTGCCTTGCATACCATCTAAAAGGGAACCGGAGGTACAGATCTAACAACACAAACAATAATAGAGAAAACCCCCACCCAATGTTTTTTTTAAAGCGGGGAAAGGAAAAAGAAAAGGGGAAGGGGGAAAAAAATAGTCCATCACCTTGGGGCTTGTTACTGGGATACATCCAGTGGCCCCCGGCCCCGAACCACAACTACTGATCCCAAAGAAAACCCAACAAACAAAAAATACAACCTCGTTTATATTTTAAAAAAGCCTTCACAGAGACCCCACAAAAGATCATTTTTTCACTGAAATAGGGGTAAATGGGTCCAACCTTTAGATGTGAAAAAGAACAGGCAAAAGGGGGGGGTTTTTTAGTCAAAGAGTCGCTCATCTGCACAGAGATGCGAACACCACAAATGATGAGGAATTTAAAATAAAGACGAAACCAAAACCTCCCCACCAGATGAACCTCCCAACAGTTCAAGGAACATACTGAAAATTTTTACTGTGGGGAACCTTTTCTAGCTCCATCTCCAATCTTTTTACTGTTGGTTTTTTCAACGTAAGGATATAAAATGGAAGAATGTAGCAAAAATGTTATAGCAGAAACAATCCCTGGAGGCAGGCAGATAAAGGTCACACACACAGGCGCAAATCTCTGTGATAACCCCCCTAAGTCAGCAGATAGTGGCCCCAACAAGAGGGGAAAACAAACTTGACCTTACTTCACAAAAATGAGGACCTGGTAAGAGACAAAAATATAAAAAAGCTAATTCCGATCACAATCTAATCAATTTCAGATTCCACACAGGACCCCCGATCACCAAAATGCACGTAGCTGTGAAGGTGTCTTCACCAAATAAACTTCAAAAAAGAAATCAACGGGACCAAAAACCATGCCTTAATAATAATAATAATAATAATAATAATAATAATAATAAAATAAATATCTTTATTTATACAAGCATGTACAAGGAAAAAGGCCTAGCTGACATCAATGACATACTACTATAAAAAGCCCTTTGTTATGGGGGCATTTGGGCAAATTAGGTCCTTGTCCCAGGATGCGCCCCAAGTCGACTAACTCCCAGATACCCATTTTACTGATGGGTGAACATAGAAACCCGGGGGAAAAAACACGCCCAATGTTTCTCCCCGAGCGGGGAATCGAACAAAACCCTCGCCGGGGAAGGAGATTTAAAGGGGACGGGCAACGGGTCAAAACCAGTGCCTTGAAAGGATCAACTTCCTGGAGTGAAGTAGAAGGCATATTTTTAAGAAAGAAGAAGAAGTAAAAACTGAGAGAAAAGACGCCCCCCACATAAGACGACCAGAATCACTGGCCCCCCCGGGCCTAGATTATTTACAAAGGAAGCGCTGACTAGAGAAGTAAAGATCAAACTTGAAAGGACCATACAGGATCCAGGAGAGACAGGGGGGGCTAAATGTGATTAGTAAATTAAAGAAATTTGAAATATTTCTTTTCATACCAAAAAAAAGGCAAATACCCCATCTAGTATCGAGCCCTTGCTCAGACAAGATGGAACCACAGATGACAACAAAGAATTGGTGAGATACGGGGAAAACCCAATACGACTCTTTTTTAGGGGCCACTAATCAGTCTAAAGATCGACAATCTAAATGATTTTTTTTGAAAGAGCCCCAAAACTCCATCAATGGAAAGATTTCCGACATTACCCAACTCTGATAGACTTTGAGAAAGTCACTGACAACATGCCCATGCACTCAGCCCCAGGTCCGACCTGGGGAATCTGTGTTCATTAAGAACCAAGAAACCTCTACGGGCCCAAGTATACTTGGGAAGGAGCTTTTACATGGGGGGGAAAATTTCCCGCCACAAAAACAACGGAAAACCCCACTCTTTTAAGGGGGAGCAAAGATTAGCTAAGAACTATATTCTATGCTATAGACCAACACTCTAACGTCCACATCATAAAATTTTTTTAAAGTGCTGAAGCACGATTGCAAACCACTTGGATTCCCCAAAACTGCACAATCCAGGGGGAAATGGGGGTTTGAAACGCCCTGCCTCTCCAACTACTGGGGCCATGATAGGTCTTATTTTGGGGAAAAAAAAGAATGAGATGTAAAAAAAGACTTTGCAAAAGCCTCTGACAAGTGGGGTTTTGGTGTAATAGCGCACAAAATACGTGAAAGGAATAACAGCAAAAAAGATGGATCTTCAACTTTCTAAAATCGAAACAAAAATAGGGTAAAAGTTAAATTGGAAGTTCATAGTGAAAAGCTCTGTTCCAGAAACAAGTATCGCCCCCATCCTGTTCCTCATCCTTATCAGACATGACAAAATTTTAACCCCAACAGGCACCCTTTTCAGACGATTAGATCTGCATGAGACTGTCATCTATTGAGGTCTCGAATCTGCACCAAAAAACCCCCATGAAAGAAAAGACTGGGCAGGCGGTGCAAAATACCCCAAAAAAATGGGGGCCATTTAACAAGAAAACACCTAAGGGGCCGGGGGCCCAAATTTAAAACCCCTTCCCCATGGGGAAAATTCCCAAAAGACCCCTGGCCCCTTTTAAGAGGGAGCTGGACAGAAAAAGTCGGGCCCGACGCCCCTGGGTTTCATAGTTACAGTCGGCCGCATTAAACCCTGGTTGATCAGGCCCGATCCACCACGACCGGGCTCCGACCGAGTCGAGGGATTTTTTTTGAAACCCTCTCCGGGCTACCCAGGAAAATTTTACAACCACAAATTTTGGTTTAAAAAAAATTTTTACCCCGACACCCTTGATATTAAATTTTTGTTATTTGCCCATACCATATTTTTTTTGGTTTAAATTTTTACAAACTTGGGCAAATTTTCTGGACACTTTTTTGGGGAATTTTTAAACATAATTTAATTTTCAGTTTTTTTTACCTTTTTCAACATTCAGCAGAAATGTAATGGTGGTAAAACAAGGTGACAGACGCAGGTTGGTAGAATGGGAGGGGGGACAAACGGGGGGGAGGAGAATGGTGAGGGGGAAGGGACGCGGGGGGGAATAAGGGGGGGGGGGGCAGACGGGGATGGAAATGGTGAGGGGGGTGACAGACGGGGATGGTAGTAATGGTAGGTAGGGTAAGACGCAGGGATGGAGTAAGGGGGAAAATAAAAACCAGGGATGGAAAAAGGGAGGGGTGACACCCCAGGATGGTAAAGGGGAGGTGGGGACAGACGAGGGGGGGTAAGGGGAGGGGGGAAGACCAGGGATGGTTAAGGTAGGTTAAAGGGGAAGACGGGGAGGAGTAATGGTGGGAGTAATGAACCCCGGATGGAAAATGGGGGAGGGGACAGACAGGAGGTAGTTGGTGGGGGGGGGGAAGAGCAGGAGGTATAAGGAAGGGGGGGGAAAAGACGCAGGGATGGTAGTAATGGTAAAGGGGTACGACGGGGATGGTAGTTGGGGAGGTAGGGGACGACGGGGGAAGGAGTAATGGTGAGGGGGGGGCAGACGCGGGGGGGGTGAATGGGGGGGTTGACAGACGGGGATGGTAGAAAGGGGAGGGGGGGAAAAGCCCAGGGATGGAGAAAGGGGTAGGAAGGGTAAGACGGGGATGGTAGTAATGGGGGGGTAAGGGTGACAGACGCAGGGATGGTAGTAAGGGGTAGGTAGGGGCAGAAGGGATGGTAGAATGGTGAGGAGGGTGACAGAGCAGGGAAGTAATGGGGAGGTGGGGCAGACGGGGGATGGTGTAATGGTGGGTGGTGGGACGGGATGGGTAATGGGAGGAGGGTGACAGACCGGGGGGATGGTAATGGGAGGTAGGGTGACAGACCAGGATGGTGAATTGAGGAGGGCAGACGCGGGATGGTATAAGGGAGGGGGAAAAAGCCCGGGGGAATGGTAGAATGGGATGGGGAAAAGCAATTAGAAATTTGGGGGGGAAAAGACAGACGAATGGAGAAGGGAGGGGGGGACAGACCTGATAGTAATTGGGGGGGAAGACCGGGGGAATGGAAAATTTAGGAGGGTGCCCCAATGGTAGTAATGGTGATGGGTACAGACGGGGATGGGAATGGTGGGGAAAGGGGGGGGAGGGGAAAGGGGGCTGGGTGAGTGAATCTTATATTCCACTGAGAGGGGGAGGTCCAAAAACCCAGTGGAACTTTCCACTTGCTGTCAAAAAACCCTCATATTCAAAAAAAATTTCCCCCCATAAAGTTAAAGTTTTTTTATTAAGGTTGACAACCCCACCTCATATCTCCAACTACTTCTTTTTTTTGGATAAAACCCCTTTTCGCATCTCGACTGAAGAGTGCTGAGAGGAAAACCCCCCCAGTAAAACCCCCATTTTTAAAGTGTCTTACCCAGAAGTACATTCAAAAATAAAAATATCAATTTTTTTTCCCTATAAAAATATTTCAAGTAGTGATATATCAGATTTTTAATTTGTTCCAAAGATTAGGGAAACCCCCGGGGAGTCTCAGGATCCCTTTTTGGGAAAGAAATTTAAAACCCAAAATTAAGAAACGCACAGAAAGTAAGGTATTGAATGTAGTTTTTCTGAGTGGGGTTTAAGATGGGGGGGAATCCTACAAGGAAAAAACAAAGAGTGAAAAAACCTGTCGGTGTGAAACATTTCAGGTTTACTACACTGGAATGACTCAGTAGCTCCCTCTGGGAAACCAACAACTCTACATTAAAAGCACTGAAAAAATATTGCTTGAGAAGGTAGGATGGAGGATTTTTTAAGAAAAAGATACCCGTAAAACTTGAGAAAAAAATGAAAGATAACTTTTTAACCTAAAATTCCATAAAAAAAGACGAACATGGAACAAATTTTTTATGAGAAATACAAACCAATTAAGAAACAAAACCCGTTGACTGTGTCTGGGGTAAATGCATCACCCCCCCAGAGAGCGGTCCTTTGGGCCAGGTCTCAGCAGACCATAACTAAGAATCATCCCCCCAGAGTAGGGGTCCTGGACCAGGTCTCAGCAAGACTACAACTAAGAATGCATCCCTCAGAGTAGCGGTCCTGACCAGGTCTCAGCAGGACCATAACTGTCTAACGCATCCCCCAGAGTAGCGGTCTCAGACCAGGTCCTCAGCAAGACCACAACTAAGATATGGCAAAGATCTTTCGCCGTGGGAAAGATATCACTTACATGTTGATTCAAAATTTATTGTTACTTGCCATCGTTTTACTGTTCTTTAATTTGGTCTGCGTTGGAAGTCACTAATTTCTCTAGGAGAATGTTATTTTTGTGGAAAATGAAGGCTTGGCATTGGCAAAGTATCCGAATAAAGAAATTATTTCAACTTTAGTATAGCCTAGTGTTCATCAATATTCCGAATTAATATTTAAGCAAATACTGGTACTAGACTAATATTCAAATGACAGAAAAAGTATAGTATGTATATAATAAAAAAATTATGTTTTATTTTTTTAGTTACAAGACAGTATCCTACAACAGTACGATCTGTGACTAATACAATTAGTCCGCACTGTTTCTTTGTGACAATCTGTGCAGAAATAAATCAATAGTATTTGAAGTATTCGCGCACCGAGATTTCAGAGTCAACAAAAACAAGGTCTGCTTTCCTCGCCAGACAACACGCCTTGACGTGATGACTGATCAGTGGTGGCCAGTCTGGAAAAATGCTGACTTCGTTTATTGAAGTTGAGCATAATAAACATATTTGAGTGCAGCATACCTTGATTCACACCCGTGAAAGCTTGTTTATGGTCAAGCAACATTTGTGAAACCTACTGTGGTAAATATGTATATTATTTTCTTTAGCACTAATTATGAAAGACTTCCTACTTGAGCTCCTAAGACTGGCACTTCAGTACCTATCTCTGGGAGTGAGAGAAGGCTTACATCAATAGTGTCTGACGTGGGTTGACAGCATTAATAGTCTTATATAAATTAGTGCTGTCGGTGACCCTGCGCTGTAACTCATGCAGCAATAATCAATAATCAATGTTTACAGACTGGCAGAAGCACTACGATAAAGAATTCTCCAACAGTGTTTGTGGTGCAAAACTGGTTGCAACTATCCTATGTGGGACAGTCTGGCAAACCCTAGATGTCAAGATATCACAACACCGTTCTTCAATATGTACTATTAATAAGAGTCGAACACGATAATCTGGCAATTGTCGGAAGCAAGAGTCACTGTCCCTGTTCCTCTTGGCTTGAACAGATTATAGAATCGGCAATTTGTTAATGATAACATTCATTATGCAATAACAGTGGAAGATTGTTCAAATTAGATTCGTTTTTAGATGAAATAAATTGTACATAGCCCAAAATCCGCTCTACAAATGCATTGGACTATCTAAATGTAGTTACACACCGAGGAATTAGGCCTATTTTTCCTGGGTTTTTTTCTGATTAAACCAGCGTTTTCCTCAGAATCCTGTGGGATAGATAAAATTATAGCCGTCTTCCTTGAAATTATAGATGCCCTTAAACGAGTGCCTTTAAATGGGCCCTTTTCCCAGAGGTGCAAAAATTCCTAAGACAGTTCCCAGATCTATCTATATATTTTGTATGTCAAGTCATTTATATCATTGCCAGCATCTGCCTCAGAAGCTTGTGGGGTAGATCAACTTGGCTGTTCTCCTGTATAACTTACAGATGTCTACTCTTTATATGGGACCTGTTTCTAGAGGTGCGGAAACTCCTAATATAATTACAAGTGATATCTATATCACTGCAATATAGTTATTATATATGTAAAGTTATTTATATCATAGTAATATGACCGAATTTTGATAATTGCCATGTCACGTTCATTAGGCTACTATTACAATATCAGCGCTTGTGGCCGGGCTGTTTTTCTAATGCTATAATATTCAAGCTTGGCCATGGGTATTGTATGTTCTAGGGGGCACTTCCTGCCTCCCTCCCTTCACCCATCAAACACGCTCCCTGTGATATTTTTGCTTGGACCTCCTCCTGTTTTCTGCAACATTGCAGTCCCTGATGATGCTGATTAAAACACGAAAACTTCTCTAGAGCTATCATTCAACTCCTTCATTGTTATTTTGCACACACACACACACACACACACACACACACACATTACACACACATATATATATATATATATATATATATATATATATATATATATATATATATATATATATATATATATATATATATATATATATATATATATATATATATATATATATCACTAGCTGGTACACTTGACATCCTCCTTGGTAGTAAATTAGTTTACAGTTTGCATATTTTTTTTCCAGTGTTTGATATATATACTTTTTTACAGATTTTATAGATTTATATACTTTTATACGTAGGTGCAAATTTGTCAATATTTTACTACAATGTATCTAGTACATCTGCTAGAAAATGATAGGATGGATAATGAGAACATTCAAAACTAGGGATGCCAGGCTAATGATGATTCTCTTAAAATCGCTTGTTCTCTAGGCTGTAGCCCACGATCTTGTATACAAGAAAAGTGTTTTTTTTTTTTAAATTCATAATGGATTTTGCGCTCTCTCTCTCTCTCTCTCTCTCTCTCTCTCTCTCTCTCTCTCTCTCTCTCTCTCTCTCTCTACTTTATGATATATTGACTGAGCTTAATCATATAACCACTCTGCATTATTCCTCTTGTATGTTGGAGATACTAAGGACTATCGCTGTGCGATCCTCCGATCGCACAGCGACTCATAACAAGCCTAGTCTACTCATGTTGTACAAATCCAGGCTGAGCCATATTTAAACTAGGGAGAGAAAATTTATGGGGCTTCTGCAGTCACAAGTTTTTATAACTGAGTTATGACATGACTGCCCTACTGTCCTCATGTGCAAAACGGAGCCCTGTTAAATATTTGCACTCTGACAGGATTACTGGTTCTTTCTGTCTCATGAACTGGTAAGGCCACGTAAATGTCTTATTTCTAAGATGTCTATCCTTCCTCGAAACTGTTTTACCAGTAGCGATCAGCTGTATCAATGTCTAGAAGCACAGTCCTGCAAACATACGGCACACACACACACACACACACACACACACACACACACACACACACACACACACATACACACTGTATATATATATATATATATATATATATATATATATATATATATATATATATATATATATATATATATATATATATATATATACGTATATATGCTGTGGTCATTACCCGCCCAGTGGAGTGTCGGTCATGAGACCAAGACCAAAAACTTGGTCTCAGTTGTGGCTACCATCATATTCAACTACTAAAAATCAGTTGATAATTGTGATCATGTGCATGGCGTATCCAGCCATGCACGCAACCCGGCAGTGCAACTCAGCAAAAAGAGAGATATCCTGCCATGCACGCAACCGGCAGTGCAACTCAGTGTGCAGCGGTATATCCTGCCATGCACGCAACCTGGCAGTGTATCTTCAGTGTGCATGGCATATCCCCCATGACGCAACCCGGCAGTGCAACTTCAGTGTGCATGGCGTATCCTGCCATGCACGCAACCCGGCAGTGCATTCCAGTGTGCATGGCATATCCCGCCATGCACGCAACCCGCAGTAAAATCAGCGTGCATGAGCAACCGCCATGCACGCAACCCGGCAGTGCAACTCAGTGTGCATGGTATATCTCCGCCATGCACGCAACCCGCAACCTCAGTGTGCATGGCGTATCCTGCCATGCACGCAAACTCCCGGCAGTGCAACTCAGTGTGCATGGCGTATCCCGCCATGCACGCAACCCGGCAGTAACTCAGTGTGCATGGCGTATCCTGCCATGCACGCAACCTGGCAGTGCAACTAGTGTGCATGGGGTATCCCGCCCTAACACACTACCACAGAGGACGGAAGACTCGATAAGGAAACAACGAATGATACGCAAGAGTAGTGAATGATAAACAGTGTGTGTGGCAGACACTAATGTACTATAACAGGTAGGAGATATCAATGTATGGCAAACAGTAGGAGACACTAATGCATGGTAACAGTGTAGGAGACATTGTTTGTATGGTAACAGTGTAGAAGACACTAATGTATGGTAACAGTGTAGGAGTATACTTAATGTATGGTAACAGTGTAGGAGACATTAATGTATGGTAACAGTGTAGAAGATAATTAATGTATGGTAACAGTGTAGGAGACACTAATGTATGGTAACAGTGTAGATACACTAATGTATGGTAACAGTGTAGGATACATCAATGTATGGTAACAGTGTAGAGACAATAATGTATGGCAACAGTGTAGAGACACTAATGCATGGTAACAGTGGGTGGCAGACACTAATGTATGGTAACAGTGTAGGATACACTAATGTATGGTAACAGTGTAGGAGACACTAATGTATGGTAACAGTGTAGGGAGACACTAATGCATGGGCAGCTTGGTGTAGGAGACACTAATGTATGGTAACAGTAGGAGATACTTAATGTATGGTAACAGTGTAGGAGATACTAATGTATGCAACAGTGTAGGAGACACAATGTATGGTAACAGTGTAGGGAGACACTAATGTATGGTAACAGTGTAGGAGAGACACTAATGTATGGTAACAGTGTAGCAGACACATGGTAACAGTGTGTGGCACACTAATGTATGGTAACAGTGTGTGTGGCAGACACTAATGTATGGTGCAACAGTGTAGGAGACACTAACATTAACATATGGTAACACTGCAGCAATATAGAGTAACAGTGTAGAATAATGTCTACTCACAGCTCATGGGCCTTACAAGGTTGTTAAGCTGCAGGTACTATGGGTGAGTAGAGTTCTAGTTCTTTATGTTGATATCCAGCCTCTGGAATCTATTGGTTGATGTACAATTGATGTCTAGTGAGGGTTCGAGGTCATCTAGTGAGGGGTTCTGATGTTCATCTAGTGAGGGGGTTCTGAGGCTTCATCCAAAGGAAGGGTTCTGAGGGTCATGAGGGGTCTGAGGGTCAAGGGAAGGGTTCTGAGGTCAACCAGTGAGGGTCTGATGTTCATCTAGTGAGGGGTTCTGAGGGTTATCTAGTGAGGGCTTCCTGAGGGTCATCAAGTGAAGGGCTCCTGAGGGCTACCCTAGTGAGGGGTTCTGGAGTGTCATCAAGTGAAGTGCTCGAGGGTCACCAGTAGGGCCTTGAGGGCTGGCTCAGTGAGGGGCTCCGCAGGGTCAAGTGAGGGGTTCTGAGGTCATCATGAAGGGTCTGAGGTCAACTAGAGACTCCTGATGTTCATCTAGTGAGGGGTTCTGCGGTTACTTTAGTGAGGCTTGGAGGGTCATCTAGTGAGGGGTTCTGAGGGGTCATCTATGAGGGCCCTGAGGGTCATCTGTAAGGGATTCGGAGGGTCATCATGTGACCTAATTCACGTTTACATAAATAACTCATTGTGATTGTAACCAGATATAAACATGTAAATAGTTCATTACCATTGTAACTTATTCAGCTATCAAAACTTTGCGGCTCAGTCCTGACCCATTATGTAATTTCAATGTTGAGGGTACAGCCCCGGACCCATTATGTACCTCTGTAATGTTGAGGTACAGTCCCTGGACCCATTATGTACCTCTCTGTAATCTTTTGACTACTGCCCACTGAAGGATAGCAGGTCAGGCTTCACCTGGCGCCACAAGCATGGTCTGTTTCAGAGCCAAAGAGGCCTGATTCCAGACCGGGCCCCCGGCATGGTCGAACAACCAGACTGTTGGCTGCTAGCTGCATCGCAGTCCAACATATGCATTCCCAGATCGGCCTGAGGAACTTCCAGTTTCAGTTCTTTATCACGCCTCAGCTTTCAGTGGAAGTATTTTGTGCTGTCTCCAACCTCTGACTTGGGAGAAGTGATTTGTGAGTGTAGATTTGGGACCAATCCTACCCAAAATAATCAGAATTATGATGCATATATTTTTAAGCTGGTTTCAAGGAACACAATCTGAGGGACTTCAAGTATCTGTCACTTAGGTGCAGTGAAGGTTCCTTAGGTGCAGTGAAGGTTCCTTAGTGCAGGAAGGTTCCTTTTAGGTGCAGTGGAAGAACCTTAGGTAGGAAGGCCTCAGAAAGCATTAAGTGTACTTCGCCCACCTTAAAAGGGCTGTTGGTATACCCACAAGAACCTTTTAGATAAAAGGTTTAAAACCTACAAGTTGATAATGATAATGCAGTACTGATTGAAAGTTGCACTTGATACCCAAGTTGCATAAGTGTCTCATTCAATGACAAGTATCTTCAAGTGCCAGATTTACTCAGGGTGGTATTTGCATGTGGGAGAGTGGGTGCCAGTGGCAACATGGTTACCTCAAGTAAGCACCAGATAAGCTTAGCCAGGCCGGCTGCGAAAGTGATAAAACTATGAACCTACCCAAAGGTATACATCATTATCTGTCAGAGAAAACAAGTGACTCCACCTCAGTATCACGCTAGTGGCTTAATTTCTCATGTATTAAAGGTTCTAGTTATCCTATCATTCACCTTGTGGCTGCTATGATCTTGAATGCGAGATCTGCATTACCTATCCCGTGTCTCTTACATTATACTTCCGCTCTGTGGCGCACCAAGTTTGTTCAGTAGTTCATTCTAGATTTTATTTCTTCAATTTTTCCATACCGAATGTGACTGACAGCCCATTAACACCTTTCACTGGGTTAGGTGAAAGGTGTTAGCAGGTGTAAGGAGACCTGCCCTCATTGCCCGACCTGCCAGCATTCAGCACTAGACAACTTGAATACGTTAAGAGAATCGAAACCTCTCCTCCCTTCATTTATACTACTAAACTTTTCACAAGTGCCTTGATGCTGATGAACTGTTGTCACTCTCCACTTGGAATCAAACCTGGACTCCAAATTATTCTCAAAGCGTTGTATGACAACTACAGGTTTGGCGCTTCCTCACAATAATAATAATAATAATAATAATAATAATAATAATAATAATAATAATAATAATAATAATAATAAAAACGTGCTGTTGGAGTGTGAGCAACGTAACATTTAGCGAAGGAATTCTGGAAACCGGGTTAGCTGGACTTGAGTCCGGAAGTGGGAAGTATAGTGCCTGCACTGGAAGGAGGAATGGGGATATTTTCAGTTTGAGGCATCTGAACTGTGGTATCAGCATGACAGTGATAGTGAGTGATGGTTAAAGTTTCTCTTTTCAGGTGACCCTGCCCGGTGGGAGACGGCAGGCCTGTTAAAAAATGTTAGTAATAATACACCCCCGAACCATCACCAGGTACAAATCCAATGCCCTAGGGGTCGTGATCCCTAAACCAAATGAAAACAGGGCACCATGAACACAACAGGAAAACCCTGGAATCATCATCCGCATCCAAGACTATTCAGTCTGTTTGCTACCAGTGATATCAGAAGGAAAAGTCTCTCAGAAGGAAGCTATATCACTACCTCACCTGGGCGCCAGATCAACCAATGATGGTTATAAGGGCCAACGGGCAGCCAGTAGCAAATAGCCTGCTGACCAAGTAATCAGCAGAAAAGCCTGGGTCCCAGGTCAAGGTGAGGTGATAGAAAATCTGAGAGCGGTCACAAGTATATCACAGGTTTATGTCTCAGTATATACACACACATGGAGCAGGTCGTATCTCCGCATATATACACAAGATAATTGTGACAATGACACATACATGCAATACCTAAGCAAATATACTATTTTTCACAATCAGTATTCTGTTGGAGATAAAGATAACGCGTGTTGCACTTGCATAACGGTATCATGGTATACCTGGATATACCTGAGAGGGTCCTGGAGTCAACGCCCAAGTGCCTGGAAGTCTGTGACCACGCCCACAGGGATCAGGGCCTGATCAACCAGGCTTTGTTACTTGCTGGGCCGCACCCAAACCGACGTACGAACCACATGTCTGGCTGGTCAGGTATTGACTTTAGGTGCATGTCCACTGCCTGCTTGAAGACAGCTGTGGGCTCATTGGTAATCCCCTTTATGTATGCTGAGGCAGTTGCAAACAGTCTTGGGCCCTTGACACTTATTGTAAGCACTTCAACGTGCTAGTGGCACCCCTGCTTTTCATTGGGGGAATGTTGCATCGTCTGCCGAGTCTTTTGCTTTCATAGGGAGTGATTTTCGTGTGCAAGTTTGGTACTAATCCCTCTAGGTTTTCCAAGTGCAGGTAATCATGTATCTCTCCTGGGCCTGTGTTCTAGGAAGTACAGGTTTAGGAACTTCAAGTGTTCCCAGTAATTGAGGTGTTTTATCGCAGTTATGTGTGCCCGTGAAGGTTCTCTGTACATTTTCTAGGTCAGCAATTTACCTTCTTTTGAAAGGTGCTGTTAAGCACAAGACATCTTCCACAACTTTATTATTTAACCAATAGTACCACTTAAGTCTTACGTTCTTACTTACTAGTGAGAGTCCCGTCTCCTATCATGTCTTCCAGATTTTCCTCGTTTCACATCTGGTAGTATACAAGGCCCATCCTCATACTTCAGCTTCACATCTGGTAGTACAAGGCCCATCCTCACTTCAGCTTCACACGGGTAGTATACAAGGCTCCATCCTCATACTCAGCTTCACATCTGGTAGTACATAAGGCTCCATCCTCTACTTCAGCTTCACATCTGGTAGTACACAAGGCTCCATCCTCATACTTCAGCTTTCACATCTGGTAGCATAAGGCTCCATCCTCATACTTCAGCTTCACATCTGGTAGTACACAAGGCTCCATCCTCACTTCAGTTTCATCTGGCAGGCAAGGCTCCATCCTCATACTTCAGCTTCACATCTGTAGCATAAGGCTCCATCCTCATACTTCAGCCTACATCTGGTAGCAAACAAGGCTCCCATCCTCATACTTCAGCTTCACATCTGTAGCATATAAAGCTCCATCTCATACTTCAGCTTCTTACATCTGGTAGTACACAAGGCCTCCATCCTCATACTTCAGTTTCACATCTGCAGTATAAGGCTCCATCCTCATACTTCAGCTTCACATCTGGTAGTATACAAGGCTCCATCCTCATACTTCAGCTTCACATCTGGTAGTACACAGGCTCCATCCTCATACTTCAGCTTACATCTGGTACATAGGCTCCATCCTCATACTTCAGCTTCATCTGTAGTATACAGGCTCCATCTCATACTTCAGCTTCACATCTGGTAGTACAAAGGCTCCATCTCTATCAGCTTCACATCGGGTAGTATACAAGGCTCCATCTCATACTTCAGCTTCACATCTGGTAGTATACAAGGCTCCATCCTCATACTTCAGCTTCACATCTGGTAGTACACAAGGCTCCATCCTCATACTTCAGCTTCACATCTGGTAGTATAAGGCTCCATCCTATACTTCAGCTTCACATCTGGTAGTAAACAAGGTTCTATCCTCATACTTCAGCTTCACATCTGGTAGTATACAAGGCTCCATCCTCATACTTCAGCTTCACATCTGGTAGTATACAAGGCTCCATCCTCATACTTCAGTTTCACATTGTTCCAGAATATGGAGTTGAACTATTCTCCAGGCTGAGGGACTGATCACCTCAAAATTGGTTCTTCATGACTGATGAAATGATCACAGCATCTTCACGTCTCCATTGTTTCTACTGTCTCTATATTCAGCTGAAGAAGCCTACTGCAGGTGAAAGTTTCGTGAATAAAGATATGCAACTAGTGCGCATGTATATACATAATATATACTCAAAGAGGTTACTTTAATGTGCCTTCTACTGTTACTCGTCTTATTTATACGACTAAAGCAGATCTTGGAAAACATCCAGCAGACTTTCCATAGGTTGGGATCGATACAACTAAAGCAGACCTTGGAAAACGTCCAGCAGACTTGCCCTGGGGTGGGATCGATACAACTAAAGCAGACCTTGGAAAACGTCCAGCACATCTTACATAAGCACAAATTCCTAAGAATTAGAACAGAAGGACATAAGGAGAAACACGGTTGCAGGCCTACTGGCCCATGTTAGGCAGGTCTAACCCACACCCACTCATGTACCTGTCCAGCCTACTTTTAAAGCTACCTTGTATCCACTCAGTGACACAAACCTGGGCGTTTCTTCCACCCACTCACAAGCATGTTACCAAACCATGCTTTCTTGTGACGAAAGGTAAATTGACAAGATACCCACACATGTAGCACCTAGGTCTGACTCATGGCACTCTGTGACTTAACAGGATTTAACCGCTAGGGTTCATGTTGACGTGGCTTCTGTACTTCATGCTTGCCCACGAAATATATTTGGAGTCTCGTCACCCTCTTCCCCACCCCCGGTAACCACCTCTTCCCCACCCCCGGTAACCACCTCTTCCCCACCCCCGGTAACCACCTCTTCCCCACCCCGGTAACCACCTCTTCCCCACCCCGGTAACCACCTCTTCCCCACCCCCGGTAACCACCTCTTTCCCCACCCCCGGTAACCACCTCTTCCCCACCCCGGTAACCACCTCTTCCCCACCCCCGGTAACCACCTCTTCACCCGAACCACCTCTTCCCACCCCCGGTAACCACCTCTTCCCCACCCCCGGTAACCACCTCTTCCCCACCCCGGTAACCACCTTCCCCACCCTCGTAACCACCTCTTCCCCACCCCGTAACCACCTGTTCCCACCCCGTTAACTACCTCTTCCCCACCCCGGTAACCACCTCTTCCCCACCCACGGTAACTACACTTTTCCCACCCCACTAACTACCTCCCCACCTCAGTAACTACTTTTCCCTGACTGCATTACCCTAAACATAACTATTTCCTTCCCACCCCACAATTACCATTCCCACCCCAATAACTACCGTCCCACCCACTAACTACCTCCCCACCCTAGTAACTACCTTCCTCCCCATCCAGTAACTACCTTCCTCCTCCCAGTAACTACCTTCCTCCCACTCCAGTAACTACCTTCCTCCACCCCAGTAACTACCTTCCTTCCCACTCCAGAAACTACCTTCCTTCCCACCCTAGTAACTACCTTCCTCCCCACTCCAGTAACTACCTTCCTCTTACCCCAGTAACTACCTTCTCAACTCCAGTAACTCCCTTTTCCTCCCCACCCAGTAACTACTCTTCTCATCACTCTAGTAACTACCTTCCTCATCACTCCAGTAACTACCTTCCTCTCCACCCCAGTAACTATCTTTCTCCACTCCAGTAACTCCCTTTCCTTCTCACTCCAGTAACTACCTTCCTTCTACCAGTAACTCCTTCCTCTTCACCTGTAACCACCTTCCTTTCCACCCCTAGTAGTACCTTCCTCCCCCACCCCAGAAACTACCTCCTCCCCACTCCAGTAACTACCTTCCTCCCCACTCTAGTAACTACCTTCCTCCCCTACCCAGTAACTACCTTCCTCCCCACCCCAGTAATTACCTTAATACCACCCAGAATACCTTCTCCTCTCACCCAGTAACTACCTTCCTCCCCACTCCAGTAACTACCTTCTTCCCACTCCAGTAACTACCTTCCTCCCCACTCCAGTAACTACCTACCTCTCCAATCCACTAACTACCTTCCTCTCCACTCCACTAACTACCTTCCTCCTCACTCCAGTAACTACCTTCCTCCCCACCCCAGTATCTATTTTCCTCCGTACCCCAGTAGCTACCTTCCTCCCCACTCCAGTAACTACCTTCCTCCCCACTCCAGTAACTACCTTCCTCCCACCCAGTAACACCTTTCCCTACCCAGTAACATTTTCCTCCCACCAGTAACTACCTTCCTTCCACTGAATAACTACCTTCTCCCTCATCTCCAGTAACTACCTTCCCCCACTCCAGTAACTACCTTCCTTCATACTAAGTACTACCTTTTCCTCCTGCCCAGTAATCACCTTTCTCCCTCACCAGTAATCTTCCTCCCCACTCCAATACCTACCTTCCTCCCCACTCCAGTAACTACCTTCCTCCCCACTCCAGTAACTACCTTCCTCCCCACCCCAGTAACTACCTTAATCCCCACCTCAGTAACTACCTTCCTCCCCACTCCAGTAACTACCTTCCTCACTCCAGTAACTACCTTCCTTCCCACTCCAGTAACTACCTTCCTCCCCACTCCAGTAACTACCTTCCTCCCCACTCCAGTAACTACCTTCCTCCCCACCCCAGTAACTATTTTCCTCCCCACCCCAGTAGCTACCTTCCTCTCCACTCCAGTAACTACCTTCCTCCCCACTCCAGTAACTACCTTCCTCCCCCCTCCAGTAATTACCTTCCTCCCTACTCCAGTAACTACTTTCTTCCCCACTCAAAATCCTTTCCCTTAAACCCCAGTAACTACCTTCCTCTAAACCCCAGTAACTACCTTCCTCCCACTCCAGTAACTCCCTTTCCCCCTCACCTAGTAACTCCCTTTCTCATCACCGAACTACCTTCCTCCCCACCCCAGTAACTACCTTCCTCCCACTCCAAACACCCTCCTTCCCACTCCAGTAACTCCCTTTCCCCTGCCCACTCCAGTAACTACCTTTTTCCCCCACTCCGGGAACACCCCCTTTCCCCACCCATCTCCCACCAGTAACTACCTTCCTCCCCACCCCAGTAACTACCTTCCTCCCCACTCCAGTAACTACCTTCCTCCCACTTCAATAACTACCTTCCTCCCTACTCCAGTAACTACCTTCCTCCCACTCCAGTAACTACCTTTCCCCCACTCCAGTAACCATTTTCCATCTAAGTGCTACCTTCTTCCCTCCAGTAACTACCTTCCTCCCCACTCCAATAACTCCCTTTCCCTTTCCCCACCCCAATAACGCCCTTTCCTTCCCACTCCAGTTTTCTTCTTCCCACCCAAATCCCCCCCACCCAATCACCTTCCCACCCAGTAACAAATTCCCTTCCCACTCCAATAACTACCTTTCTTCATCCCATTGTCTCCTCCTCCAGTAACTACTTTCCTCCCCACCCCAGTAACTCCCTTTCCCTCCCCCTCCCAGTAATCTTTCTCCTTCCAACAAAACTCCTTTCCTTCATTTGGTCATCTTTTGCCACCCAGTAACTACCTTCCTCCCCACTCCAATAACTTTCCTTCCCAAATCAACAGTTCTTCCCACTCCAATAACTACTCGTTCCCACCCAGTAACTACCTTCCTCCCCACTCCAGTAACTACCTTCCTTCCTACTCCAAAATCAAATTTTCCTTCCACCAATTACTTCCTTCCCACCCATCACCCAATCGGAACACTTCCCCACCCAAATCCCTTCCCCCCCACTCCACACCACTTTCCTCCTAGAATCCTTCCCTTCACCCCAAGAACCCACCTTTCCCCCCAACCCCGGGGATCTTCCTTTGTTTTGGTTCAGTTGAACCACCCAGGACGAGAACCTGATGGTGACCCGGTACTCTAAGTGATTAATTAGGTGATATTCCAAAAAATTAACCTAAAAATAAAAATAAAATAATATTGTATGGATATGGTAGAAATATAGAATATATTGGTAGAGAAAGTGTTGTGGAATAGTAATAATAGCAGTAAAAGTGATAGTCATAGTATTAATAATAGTTCCCAAAAATCGTTTTGTTGGGTGTGTGTGAGAAATTAAGGGGGCTACTAGTGGGGTGTAGCAGGGTCGAGGGGGACTACTAGTGTGTGTAGCAGGGTCGAGGGGGACTACTAGTGTGTGTAGCAGGGTCGGGGGGGGACCACTGGGGGGTGTGTAGCTGGGGTTTAGGGGGACTACTAGTGTGTGTAGCTGCTGAGGGGGACTACTAGTGTGTGTAGCAGGGTCGAGGGGGACTACTGGTACTTTATCACCTCAAAACCATGAAAAAACCCCACCTTTAGCATAACAAAAAAAGAGACCACTGCAGATAAAACACACATGTCTGGTGTCACCCATCCGCACACCCCATTAAAGATATAATATGGTAGGAATGAGCCTTGTTACACCCCAAAAAATCAAGCCGTTTTTTTTTTTGGCCAAAATTATATCAACAATGTAAATTCGTGTTTATATTTCCTTTTACACCAAGGCGCACAAAAAATTTGTTAAATCAGATTTTTTACTCCAAAGTATCAGAATGTTGAACATAAAAAATAGTTGTGTTATACTACAAGAGGCTAACATCAAAGATTGGGTAGAAGGTTTATGAAACGTTTGGGCAAATTTCCCCCCCAGCAAATCATTGCTGGGGCCCCGGGGTCGCCATCAGTACTGGTGAGAGGGGTTTTGTAGACATTGCTGCCACCACCAGTCCTGACATAACACTGACACGGCACCACCACGGGACACCCCGGCACCACCGCTTTGGCTGCCGGCACCTCCACCTACCAAACATATTAGCTTTCCTTTATACCCGGGGATTTTCCACTTAAAACAAAAATAAACTGGAAGTACCCCGATTAAAAAAAAACTAAAAATCATAATAAACGAAGTAACATAACCAGTATTCACTCGCAATAAAACCAGAACGTACTGCCATTTTAGAATACTAAAAAAATTCTTGATAGGTTAAGAAAACCTCCCGTGACCTTCGTGTAGTAGATAGTCTTTAAACCCACTGAGCCATAAAACAAGCTTCTAAACTTATCTTCCCCCCTATCAGAGGGAAGGTAGATGCTTCCAGCGCGATCTATCGACGTTCTTAACCTTCAGCCTCATACACTATATCATCAAAAGATGAGTTGCTAAATATTCCGGCAGCAGCATCAGCCGGGTGGTGGAGAACCTGGTGGTTCCCCCCATGGAGGGGTGTTTGGTGGTTCCCATGAGTGTTTAGGGAAACCTGGCATTAAAAGTTGGAGAACTGGTGGTTCACACCATGGTAGTGCTAACGTGTCTGTTCTGGAAAAAACTGTGGGAACATGGGGTGTTTGAACCTTTGGGGGTTCACACCATGGTAGTGCTGGAGAACCTGGGTGGTTCACACCATGGTAGTGCTGGGGAACCTGGTGGGGTTCATACCATGGTGGTGCTGGAGAACCTGGTGGTTCACCATGGTAGTGCTGGAGAACCTGGTGGTTCACACCATGGTAGTGCTGGAGAACCTGGTGGTTCACACCAAGGGTAGAAAGGGAGTAGTCCTGGTGGTGGTTCACACCATGGTAGTGCTGAGAACCTGGTGGTTCACACCATGTGCTGGAGAACCTTGTGGTGGTTCACACCATGGTAGCACAGAACCCAAGGGTGGTTCACACCATGGTAGTGCTGAAGAACCCAGTGGCCTTTGGGCCACCATGGTAGTGCGAGAGGAACCTTGGTGGGAGTCACCATGGTAGTGCTGGAGAACCTGGTGGTGGTTCACACCATGGTAGTACTGAGAACCTTGGTGGTTCACACTATGGTAGTGCTGAGAACCTGGTGGTGTTCACCATGGTGCTGGAGAACCTGGTGGTGGTTCACACCATGGTGCTGGAGAACCTGGTGGTGGTTCACACCACATGGTAGTGCTGAAGAACCCAGGTGCTCACCATAGCAAGTGAGAATCCCAGGGTCTCACACCATAGCTGGAGAACCCAGCACCACCAGGTAATGAGAGTCCTGGGCTCGTGGCTTGAGAACCTGGTGTGCTCTTGGCACCACAAAATGACTCCAGAGCTCCCAGCTGACTAGGCTGCAGCCAGTAGTGAGTGGAATGAGAACCCAGCAAAAGTTCACACCATGGTAGTGCTGGAGAACTCAGGTTCACACCATGGTAGTGCTGGAGAACCTGGTGGTTCACACCATGGCATGGTCTGGTGGTGGTTCTCATGTCCATGAAGTTTGAGAACCTGGTGGTTCCATGTAAATCCTAGATGCTGGTGAAACTGAGTCGTCCTTTCCAATCAAACCTCGAATACTTTCCAATCTCCAGGCGCCAGCCAACCTATACACGCGATAATAATTAATAATAATATTACTAATACACAGATATAAGAAATACATATATAATAATACAGTTGTTAAATTTGTATTCAGGTTCAATACACAAACTAGATTTATATAATTGTCTTACAGAAGTATTTATGGAAATAAAAGGTAAGATAACACAATAAAATCAAATTATAATATTTGTTTACATTGGGCTCGTTGTTTACATTGTCTGTTGCTATTAGCTCGTTGTTTACATTGGGCCTCGTTGTTTACATTTCTGAGCTCGTTGTTTAAGTACTTGGCTCGTTGTTTACATTGGGCTCGTTGTTTACATTGGGCTCGTTGTTATTGGGCTCGTTGTTTACATTGGGCTCGTTGTTTGGCATTTTTGTCTATTATATTGTTTGTTGTTTGCTACTGGGTCGTTGTTTGAATACAGTCTGCTGCTTGATTAGTCATGTTTAGTTGGTCAAAGTAAAATAGTCAGCGAAGCATTGGTTTGTTGTTTACTGGGCTCTGTTTACATTGGGCTCATTGTTATTTACATTTGGCTCGTTGTTTACATTTGGCTCGTTGTTTACATTGAGTCTGTTGTTTACATTTGGCCTATTGTTTACATTGGGCTCGTTGTTTACATTGGGCTCGTTGTTTACATTGGGCTCGTTGTTTACTGGGCTCGTTGTTTACATTTGCCTAAGTTGTTTACATTGAACTCGTTGTTTACATTTGGCTCGTTGTTTACATTGGGCTCGTTGTTTACATTTGGCTCATTGTTTACATTTGCCTGTTGTTTACATTGCCTGTTGTTTACATTGGGCTCAAGTTGTTTGCCATTGGGCTCAAGTTGCTTACATTGGGCCTGTTGTTTACATTGGGCCTGCTACATTGGGCTCGTTGTTTTACATTTGCCTGTTGTTTACATTGAGCTCGTTGTGCGTAAGATATGTTCATGAATATCTTTAATGTTAATATTACAAAGTCATAATAAGATAGGAAGGGTTTAATACAGTACCGTACATGGCGACGGAGTGCCCAAGAGCTGCATATCATTGAAAGAAGAACAGGACTGACAGTGAAGAACCAAACTTCAAAACACTGATTCATGAACGAGTTTACTCTTCCTTAGCCCCTGGAAAGGAATAAAGTCACTTTGACTTTTTTTGGGTCCTAGGGTCTCTACACATATGCTGCTATGTATGATAATCTATGTAACTGTATTTTGTGTATACCTGAATAAACTTACTTACTTACTTGCCCGTTTGGATTCAGCTCAGGAAAAAAATACGGATGATAAATGAATGAATGATTAGTTTACTAACACATAAAAATAATGAATATCACTGGGCTCTTCACAGACCTTAGGGAAACTTTGTATACATTAGACCACAACATTCTGATACGAAGGTCATACATACTCTTGCTTATTTCAAGTCCGGCCTTAACGACAGAGAGCAACATGCGTTCCATTAATGATTCAACCTTATTAATTCGACTCCATCACCAAGCGATGCCTCAGTCAGGGCAGTGTCTTTGTCTTTCACTTGTTTTTCAGCCATGAACCACAGCAGATCCAGGTACTTCAACTGGTTCTCAGATGCCCGCCTCGTTCTTTCCCCGCCACGTCAGTTTTCCGACAATGAGCAATGAGAACCACACGCCATTATCGCCCGAGCACTGAGCATCCAAGAGTTTGGGAACTGAGTTGGGTAAAATTAACAGCTGATAATGATGACAAGACAAAAGAGGGTGCTCCAGCCTATACCTTGATAGCAAACAACCAGCACCATCCTTACCCTCACTTATATATCAAAGTTGTATCAGAATCACCTAAAGCCAATAGTAACTCAAACACAAATTGCCGCGCATGATCATCGGGTAAGGGAATATAATGATCAATGCCCGCAGAAGGCCAGATTTGAATGATCACCAAGCAAGTGCCGACGAATGATCACTCAAGTAAGTGTCGACGAATGATCACCAAGTAAGTGTCAGACGAATGATCACTCAAGTAAGTGCGTCAGACGAATGATCACCGCGCAGAAAGTCGATGAACATCATCTGGGGCAGCGTTGGTATGACGATCATCAGCGCGTCAGAATAGTTATCACTCGGCGGCAGTTTGGGATGAATATCATTGAACAATAAAAGCCGACGAATGATCACTCAAGCAAAGCAAATGTCAGATTTGTTTTTAATTGTTTTATTTATTTTTATTTATTTTTCTGTTTTTCCCCTTGACATGACCCATTTAAAAACTTGAAATGTAATACCAGTCTAAGTTTACTAAAAATCCCGAATCCAGGGTTTCTAACACAAATAACAAAAAAATAAGAGGGCAGACGACGTTTCGGCCCTTTTTTTGGGACCATTTACAAAGTCACACTAAGGAAGAGAGAGGTTAGGTTGGTAAGGTTTGTCAGGAAACAAGACAAGTGTTTCCGAGTCTTGTATGGGGGGGACCCATTTTATTTGATCCTGTAGGAAAAGCCCCTTTTGGGAGAAATTGAAAAATTTAAACACTGTTTTTCATCCGATAATTTGTGAGTGCCACTTCTGATTAGGGTTTAACCATTCTATGCTCAAACATGATACTGCAACTTGTGAGTGGCTTCAAGCTAATGTACTTGTGTATTTTAGGATATTAGTCTATTTGAAAGGTTAAAATTAAATTTGACCGTGTATTTCTAATTTACAATTTTTTTTGAAGAAATTCGGATATTAGTTTCCATATGATAACTTATGAATGCCTCATCTGATTCTTTCAAATCTTCAACACTAATATTTAACTGATTATCAGGTTATGTCGCACTCTGCACTATTCCAAGGAAGATTGAGAACGGGGACTGGGACACCTTAAGGGGTCGCGCAGCGACGGAGTACACCTAGTTACTACCTATGTGCTCCAGGTTGCCTTGATTAATTGCTTATAGTGAGTTAATCGTGGATTTGTTCATATCTTTTTATACCACATATGTTGCTTAAAGCAGATTAGAAGTCGCCCAACAGTCTTGTTGCAGTTCTGGAAAGGACTCTGTGGGGAAGGTGGTCCACTGTTGAGGAAGGGTAGTAACAGCTCCAGTTAATACGAGTATCGTCTAGGCATCACACGGACGTTCACATTAATGTTTAGGTGGGTGGGTTGTAAGCTTAAAAATTTTCCTCTCCTGTCCCTTTGTCTGCTTCGTCTGTATCTAGGTCCACGTTGTTCCAACGGGCGACTAGAGATAGGGAAAAGAAAAACTGATTTGTTGTTTGAATTTAATAAATATTTGAATATGTTTTGTATTAGCATGTGTAAAAAAGTAGATTTTTTTATCAGTCGCCATCAGTCTTCCGGGCCCGGGGGAAGGAAAGAAAAAATTTTACACATCATCTCGGTCTTAGTAAAATTTATTAAGAAAGTGATGTGAATCATCGTTAGTGATGTTCGTAATGCATCATTGAGGACCTTCCTTACATATTCCACATTCATGGTTCTACTGTGCTTGCATTATTATTGTGTGTAAATATCTTGCATTGTTTGTGGTTTGATGTGTTCCTGGTTTGAAACAGTCCTATGGTATCTTGCATGTTGGCATCACATTGCAGGGTACTTTTTGGTTCCCAAAACCCGGTAAGATCTTGAAGTCAAGCTTAGGGATAACTACGTCTGCCAACACCTGTATTACAGTAAACACAAGAGACATCATATATCTTATATACCCGAGTTCCTTCTTCCCGGGTGCTTTGAAGCACCAGACACAAACACCCCGCAATGAGTCTTTTTTTTGGGAGATGCGATGGTGAGACGTTTTTTTGTGTAAGTGGGCGAGCCGTTTGACCCTGCATGGTGGTGAAGTAGTTCTTTGAGAGATCGTGAGTTCCCAGTCACATCCTCTTTTGTCAGGGGAGCTTTAAAAGGAAATCATTTAGTGTCGACCATCATAAAGTTTCCCAGTCGCGCAAAACATTAAACTATAGAATTGTGGCAACTGACACTCCTCCCACTGCATCTTATAGATTCATTGCCTCGTTTTCATTCGCTTTATACTCATCTACGTCGCCTTTGTGTACACGTTCAACATTTTTTATTACCACCCCATTATAGTTATTGCCTAATAAATTTTTCCCATCCAAAGTTGCCTGAGAATCAAATATAGAATGTACATGCCAAGACAAAACTTTTTCCTATTTTTAAAAATCAAAGCCAAAATTATATTTTCATTTATTATTGAATTAATAATCATAAATATTTAACTTTAAAAACGTTGCTCCATAACCGTCATAGGTGAATGTATTAGTCTGCCGGAAATGCCTAGCCAAAAATTCTTGTAATTAATATTTATATAAACACAAAAAAAAAAGTTTTGAAATAAATTTAAAAAAGTCAACCTGAAAACCAAACATATCCCCGGCAGGGACTGTTTTAGAAAACTAAAAATGATCTCATCGCATTATCATCTACTCTTCACACTTATCAGGTCCCAGCTCGATTGCTATCGCACTCGGCTCACATTTTTAAAATCCGCTTTCCAGATAAAAAAAACGTTTTAAAAATTTCTTGTTGTCAAATGTTCACCATCAGTAAAATAGGTACCTGGGTGTTAGTTAACTGTTGTGGGTCAAATCGGCCCCACCACTAGGGAATGCTATGTTCAAGCAGGTGTCATTGATTGCTAGACGGGTACCTTGTACATGAAATAAAGATTATTATATGAAAGAATGGGGGTATTGTATATAATAAGTTTGTCTCGTTCAGGGATTCTGGATTGGTCCCTACAAGTTACACGAGCTTAAATCAACCGAATTTTAAATTTTTAACAAATAACAACCAAACTTATCATTCTCATGATCTTTTTATTTCGCACTTATTATTCTCATTATCTTTCCATTACATTCTAATGCACTCATCATGATTAAGATTTATTGATAACTTGATCAGAGCAACGTGCAAAACGATCAAAAAAAAAAAAAAAAGTTACATAAAAGTAGTTTAACAATCTGGAACATTTGGTGGAAAATTTCGGGTGTACGATGTTTCTAAAGCGAATTATTCATTACAACATTTCTTGTGGTGACACAACAGGTAATATATGCCTGAACATGAAGTGAATTTTCAGAGTTTTTTCCGAATTTTTAAATTATTTTTTTTTATTTTCTAATACGTATATTAAAAAACACAATCTGGCATCGGGTACAAATTGGGAGGGGAAAAATTCATATCCAAACTGCAACAACATATATTAGATTACCCAGGGTTAAAAAAAATCAGAGTGACTTATTTGGGGTCCCCTTTTACCTTACTATAAAGGAGATATACTAAGAATAAGGTAAAAAAAGTTATTTACATTTACAGGTGTGTTAGCTAAAAAAAAAAAGTCATTTCCCCCCTTTTTGTCGCTACATTCATTAGGGTTCCTTTTGTTTTTTCTTTAAAATTTCATGCAGATTTTACTTTAAAGTGCGTCTGTTCCCCATTGTTTTACAATAAAGGTGTTTGAAGCCTGGCCACTGACTGTGGGTACTACAAAGTTGTTCTTCTACTATGACTGCTTTGTTCGCTTTTACAAAATTGGCAGCAAGATATTCTGGACACTGTTTGTGAGCAATTTTATAAACTTGATTTAACTTTTAGTTGTTTACTTTGTCTTCAACATTCAGTATAACTATATTAAAAATTTATCCGGGCCCACATGTTCTCTTGGGCAAACCAGAGAATTTTCTATTTTATTTTGGGTGATTTGTAATTCAGTTTTTTTTTTTTTTTTTTTTTGTCAAGACAGAGTACCATGAAGAGCAAGCGTAGCCATATGACATTGTATAAGGGCTAGACATAGGGCCTGCGAGTCTCAGTAGGTAGGGCACTGCTTGTCTGTAAAGAACTTGGGTTTTGGCATCGTAAAAATTCTTCCACAATTCAGATTGCAAATGTTAAGATTTTTTACTGAGGGGGAAAATGAAGTGATGGATTCCCATTACACCGGGCATTAAAATTATTTACCCTGCTCAGTTTATATTTGTTAAAGAGTATGGCTTCTGTTTTCCTTTAGGGGGTAACGATAGTTTGTTGCTCCACCATTTGCGCAGGACTCCAGTTCAAGGGTAAAAAAGTTTTATCTTGTGGGTTTTACTCGACACTAACAGGGGACTGTCCAAACCGCATACAGTAGGAGTTGCACTGACACTGATGGGCGTCATTTATTTTTTCTGAAAAAGACCAGAAATTTCACCTTGGGGAACCCCACATGCTATCGGCTGGGGTTCTGATTCGGTTTTGTTGATTTTGACAATTTGTTTCCTGTTGCTCAGGTAGGACTTAAACCAGTCTAGGGAAACCCAAAAGGAAAATTTTTTGAAGTTTTTCCCAAAATAAAAATTTATAACAGTTTAAGGTTTTAATTAAAGTTACCATTCCTATGAGGTTCTCTATCGACATTTCAGTTTCTTTAATCCAAAGATTAATTAGGAGGTTGTGGGGAAATTCCAAAGCCTGATTGGTAACTATGGAGAATGTTGTTGCCGTTAAGATACTTAACTACTTGACAGTACAATCGCCTCTCTAGAATTTTGGATATTACACTGAGTATACTAACAGACCTATAGTTGCTGACATCAGACCTACTATTTTTCTTGATGATAGGAGTAACTCTGGCCTCCTTGAACAACTCGTACTGTATTAGTGGTGGTGGACAAATTTACTATGTGAGCAATGGGGATTGCAATCTGAGGCCCCATCTTTTAGGAACTTAGACGGGATGTTATCTGGGCCGGTGCTCTTAGTTGGGTTTAACCTGCTTAGTTCTTTTTGCACGAAGTCATGAGATACATTTACTAGTTGACAACTGTTTGGAGTTCTCCTTTATTGGTATAGTATGTAAATTTATCAGAGTCTGTGTTAAAGGTATTTGATGCAGCTGGTAGCTTACTTACTAGTGTTGATGCGAACAGTGTGTATAGAATTAAAACAATTTGCCATTAGAAGTTTTAGTGGCATACTTCGTTATCTATATTTAGTACTATGTTACTTGTGGAAAATCATTAGGAACGGATAGGCTCTACACAGGACAATAAAATAAGGTCAACTAGAAACTACAGTAACGAAATACTGGTAAATAGGCTACCACAATTGTGATTGGACAGTGATAACAAGTTGCAGGGACGTAAATGATGCTGAGAGAAAAGAGATTTACACCAGGCCACGGTGGCCCTGGCCTGGTGGCAAAATTCTCGCTCACAGGAGGGTGTCCGCGATTCCTGGCGACGGTTGAAACATTGGGCGTGTTTCACAGCGGTTGTCTATGTTCACTCATCTGTATAAAATGGGTACCTGGGTGTTAGTCGACTGGTGTGGGTCGCATCCTGGGACAAAATTTCTACCAATTGCCTCAAATGCTCTGCATAAAAGGGCTTTCATATAGAAGTATATCATTGATGTCAGCTAGGCCTGTATACCTTGTACATATAGAAATAAAGATATTAAAAAATATATTATTATCTACGGGTTTATAAGGCTATAACCCCAACTGTTTAGTTGTTAAGCTTGGGGTTATTCTTGTACTCTTCGATTTTTGAGCAATAGTGCCTTGCCTTTGCGCCTTTGATAAGCTTCTGCACTCTGTTCTCACCCTTTGGAATTCATTTAGGGCTGCAATATCCTGTCTGCCATAAATCTTTTTATCAACTGGTCTCTGAATTTCATATTATCTAATATCTCAGTAGTCATCTAGGGTTCAGTTCTAGTTTAATCTAACCTTTAACTGGTAATATTATCAAGTGATGGCAGGAACATTGCTTTGATTTTTCCCAGGCATCATTTACGTCCGTGCAACTTGTTATCACTCGACCAGTCTACCAATTTTAGCATATTTACCAGTTTTTACTGTAGTTTCTAGTTGACCTCATTTTTATTGTCCTGTGTAGGCCTATCCGTTCCCTAATGATTTTCCGGTACAGTAAATGATGAAATGGTCACTAAGACTCGGTAATGACGCCTGACTGACTAATGTTCTCAGGGCGTTACAAAGTATGTGGTCAATAGGTGGCAGAGAATTGTGTGATCCTGGTTGTGTATTAAATTAGCTGAGTGTAACTATTTAAACCTAATTTGCTTATACCTTTTACATAGCCGTTATTTGCTGTTGAAAACAGATATTGAAGTTCTCAATATTACCTGTCTGTCATTGTATCAAGTCAGGACAAGACTTCGAAAAGTCCTCAAGAACTGGTAGGTGGAGGGCGATAACTGTCTACAAGATGGTTTGGTCTTGGGAAGCAACACTCCAACCATAGGACCTCCAGTTTATTGTTATTTAAATCAAGTCTTGGGTTTGTAGGCTGTCATTTCTTGTAGGCACATACCCCACCACCTTTTCTATTCCTATCTAGCTTTTATATTGTAATCCTTTATTTTACCTTCGTCGTCAGTCACCGTATCATCCAACCAGGAGTCAGAGATGGATATAACTGCCGCTCTAGTTCTGTTAGCTAGAATCATAATCGCTGACAATTTTGGAAAAGTGATCTCGCGTTGACATGAATAAAGTGAAGGTCTGTTTTCATGAAACAATCATAATCATCAGTATATGGTAAGGGGTATTTGTATTAAAATTAGTGTACCGGGCCTAGTGGCTAAAGCTTCGTTTAACGGTGAGGTCCGTTGATTCCGGCTGAAGGGGTGAAACATCGAACACGTTCCTTACACCAACACCTGGTTGTCTATGTTCACCTATCAGTAAAATGGGTACCTGGGTGTTAGTCAAGTGGTGTGGGTCGCATCCTGGGACAAAACTGACCTAATTTGGTGGAAATGCTCTGCATAACAAGCGGCTTTCTATATAGTAGTATATCAGTGATGTCAGCTAGACTGTATACCTTCTACATGTACTTGTAGTAAATAAAATATTATTATTATGTATGCATTACATAGAGCTAAGGTTATCATTCGTAGCTACTAGACCGTCATTATCACTGCCACTTATCTGCCTGTTTTCACACCAGTACATTAGTCTGAGGTTCTGATTAGTTTCTATATCGCCATAACAGCGCCCCTGTTTTGTTTGGGTATGGGTGTTGCCAAACCTTGCTGCGATAGTGACATTAGTTTCTGGTAGGATGGCAACGTGTGGCTTTCACTGTCCAGGAGCCATTACCCCAGTCGCCTTTTCAGTCCCCATGACTGACTTTCTTCTTCAATGAATTGCAGGAGAAATATGAATATAATTATGGCACCTGTACCCCTCTAACCCCAGCCATGTTCACTCTTTCTCTATCTCTTCACAACAAAAATTGTTCTTTCTTCCTTTTTAAAAATAAACCACTAATTGCTATAAATTACCTAGGAACGGCCTAGGAGCTACTCTGGCAATCACCGCTGATTACTAGTAGATTTTTCTGTTATCTTCACAGACCTACAACAACCCTCACTTACCCCTTCACTTCTCACTTTACAGTCCGGCTTCGCCTATCACACTTCTAACCCATTTCCATCCTGGCAGTATAAAAGTTCTAATCAATGGCGTTATCCGTCCAAAGCCTCCTCAATTCCACTCATCACGGTGGTCCGTGGCCTGGCGGCAAAAGCTCTCGCTTTACACGGTGAGGGTCCGGGTTCAATTCCAGGCGAGGGTAAAAACACTGGGTGTTTCCTTACACCGGTTGTCTATGTTCACCCATCAGTATAAAATGGGTACCTGGGTGTTAGTCGACTGGTGTGGGTCGCATCCTGGGGACAAAATTGACCTAATTTGTCCGAAATGCTCTGCATAACAAGCGGCTTTATATATAGTAGTAAGCCATTTCTGTCAGCTAGAACTGTATACCTTGTACATGTACTTGTAGAAATGAAGATATTATTATCAATTGCAGTGCGTCGTGTTGTTGACTGGTCCTGACCGTAGAGGTGATCCTTCAGCCATTTTTAAAAGTACTAAGGGACATGACAGCCACTACGACCTGACAGATTCCTTGGAGTTTTGTTTCTAGATTTGCCGTTTTCTCCTCTGTTTCCCTGCCATTGACACAGGTGCAGTTAATATGATGGTGGTGCATTTGATATCAGTCATGTTTAAATGTTCACTTCCTTCCCGCATTTGGCACTGAGGGGAAAAAACCATCACTACAGACCTGTCAGTTTCCTTGGAGTTTTGTTGTTAGATTTTCTGCTATGTTGTCCTCCCCCTGTACACTGATACAGTTGATATGGAGGTCAGATACGTCAGTGTAGTGGAGAACGTCAGTGTAGTGGAGAACGTCAGTGTAGTGGAGAACGTCAGTGTAGTGGAGAACGTCAGTGTAGTGGAGAACGTCGGTGGCTGGTATTTGAGTCAGCAGGTCAAGTGTTACCGGGAGAGCCAGTGTAGGCAGGATCGTCTCATCAATGTGAGAACAGCAGGTGGTAATCCCACTTGGACGAGCAGACGGGTTTACCGCTTCGCCAACATCCATATGGAACAAAAATATTCAATATAATTGGTTCACTTAACTGAACTGTAAAGTAAGTAAGTTTATTCAGGTATACACAAATACAGTTACATAGATTATCATACATAGCAGCATATGTGTAAAGCACCTAGGATAACCAAAAAGTCACACAGTGACTTATTTCCATTGGGGTAATTTGTTCAAGCTGAGCCTAAAGATAATCTGTGGGAAATATAATTCAGTGAAACAAAGTGAGCATTCCTCGTCCACAGTCATGCCACAATATAATCTAAGTGGAATTAAATTACACAGATGTAGATGATTCTCTCAAGAGTGTTGGTAGAAGCAGCGACATCCTGACTCACCACTACTGCAGTGTAACTCCAAGAACTCTGACAAACATGAAGAGGCCACTAGAAGGCGTCTCAGAAAGACCTGTAAGCCAGCGGAAGGCCTTGGTCAGATGACCAAAAGCTCCAGCTGCGGGTCATCATATGACTAAGACCCGCGTCAGGAAACACTTGTTCTGTTTCCTGACAAACCTAACCTAACCTAGCAAGTGATGAGTCGTCATGACGCAAGGAGTTGCGTCACGGCACTATAAAATGTTGTATAATTGCATCAATATTAACAATAATTTTCATCTACCTATCACATTTATACCAAAATGATATTAAACATAAGATAAATAACATAGAATCATAATAAAGACGCCCAAATTAGTAAAAAAAGCTGGAGCGGTCAAGGCCGAGCATATATTGCAGTGTAACCATAAAAAGTATTATGTTACACTCTCTCTGGTCTGGTCTACTGCCACTAGAGAAACTGTATCACAGGGGTAACTATATAAGATCACTCATATTGTATGCAGACTCGAAAATAGAGCGATTTTCTCTTTTTTTTCCCAAAGTAATCAGCTTTGCGCGTTTCGTCGATTATCTGGTAAGTCATTGACCTGTTTCTTGTTACTGTAATATTAATTATGAACAGATTGAAAGGATTTTCACAACATAAAAGAATGAATATTTTACATCCTGGTGAAGAGATTTTTTAAATATCCATTTTTTTTTATTGTGTGGAGGTAAAGGTCAGATATTTTGCTAAATGTCGAAAACTTACCAACTATATTTTGGGGGGATGAAGATACGGTATATTTCAGTATTTCTTATCATGATAAAATCGGATTAGCCTTGTTTTATCAGTAGGAAGTGCCCAAAAAACTTTTGGCACTGTCAGTACGTGCCGTCATCCTGCCAAATTTCATTTTCAATAAATATTCGTTTTATTTTTTTTTTTTCATTTGTTTGTTGTGCGATCATATTGAAAATTCGTCAAATTATCTTGAATGTACGCTTCTTAAAGTAGACCAAATTATTATTACTATCATTATTATTATTATAAATGAAGCACTAAACCTACAAGGGTCATACAGCTCAAAGTAGACCAAAAACGAACGAAATCCGACGAAAAACAAAACAAAATTGCTGAGGCCCCTTCTTAGTGACGTCATCGAGGACGGTTTGTCTTATTTCCATTAGGGTCTTCAATATTGCCTCCAGGATGCGACCCACACCCGTTAACTAACACCTACTTACTGCTAGGAGAACAGGGACAGAAGGTGTAAGGAAACATGCCCAACATTTTCACCCGTATCGGAGATTGAATCACGGACATTCAGTGTGAGAGGCGAGAGCGTTGCCAACCAAGCCACGGAACACCTTACCCTCCTCACACTTATATGGTTATATACAATATGGATGGATGCTGGTTAAAGTAGGCTTGGTTAGGTTAGGTAAATATAGATACTGATAGTACGTTTATTCAGGTACACATAAATACAGTTACATAAATTATCATACATAGCAGCATATGTGTAGATTACCTAGGATAACCCAGAAAAGCCAGACACACTGACTTATTTCCATTAGGGTTCTTATAATATCTTATTATTTAAACCTTAAAAGTTAAAACAGCTTAGTAACGCAACTCAGCCAGGGTAGAAACATTGGGCGTGTTTCTTTACACCTGTTGTCTATGTTCCCCATCAGTAAAATAGGTATCTGGGTGTTAGTCGACTGGTGTGGGTCGCATCCTGGGACACTGACCTAATTTGCCCGAAATGCTCTGCATAACAAGGGGCTTTCTATATAGTAGTATGTCATTGATGTCAGCTAGGACTGTATACCATGTACATGTACTTGTAGTAAATAAAGATATTATATTATATTATTATAACTGTGTAAAAAGCAGTTACAATAAAATGAGATAGATTAAGGTACGTAGGTGTAAGTTTAATTAGGTATAATTTTACACAATTTTTGGATGATTAGAATTGTCTTATATGGTAACATACATGTATGTTACTCAGCATAACCCCCCAAAAGTGCTTTATTTCCATTGGGGCCCCATGAAGTTCCTTCCCGCGTGCCGTGAATCGAACCCAGGTTTGACGGGTGAGAGCCGCATATCCTAGCCATTACACGACACTGGATTATGTATGCTGGTTACGTTAAATTAAGATTTCGATACAGTAATGAAAAAGATTATGGATAAACAGGAGGAGAGAACTATGATAGGCTAGGTGACATGATCACTTTGGATAAGTTTTAAATGATGTTTTTTGACACATAATCATTGACTTTCCAGATAGCTTATACCTTTTTGTATCTGTAACTAATGTAAGTTTTTTTTTAAATAAACCTCATTTCCATTTTCAGTTTCAAGTGACAGCAGTGTAACTAGCAGCAAATAAATACTAGGGAATTAAGCCACTGTTGTGGGTTGCATCAGTGGGGAGAACCTTAAAATTGACTCGATGAAAATAAGCCACACTGTCTGGCTTTACTGGGTTATCAAGAGTTATTAGCCCTCCAGGTTACTAATACAAATAAAATATATTTCGTGTCCGACAAGCGAAGGAAAATTGTATTTGTTATCCTTTAAGTCATAGTTTTCTTTTAAGACATATCACAGAAAACGAAATTATCCTGAACTATTAACTAACCAGACTTAAGTATGTCGTGCATTGGCACACTTCCATAAGAAATAATAATAATAATAATAATATCTTTATTTACTACAAGTACATGTACAAGGTATACAGGCCTAGCTGACATCAGTGACATACTACTATATAGAAAGTCCCTTGTTATGCTGAGCATTTCGGGCAGATTAGGTCAGTGTCCCAGGATGCGACCCACACCAGTCGACTAACACCCAGGTACCCATTTTACTGATGGGGAACATAGACAACAGGTGTAAAGAAACACGCCCAATGTTTCTGCCCTGGCTGGGAATCGAACCCAGGCCCTCGCCGTGTGAAGCGAGAGCTTTAGCCACCAGACCACCAGTAAGTTTATTTAGGTACACATAAGTACAGTTACACAAATTTAAGTGGTTACGATTATCATGCATAGTAGCATAAGTAAATTACAGTGGATAACCCAGAAAAAGTCAGACGATGTGACTTATTACCATCGGGGTCCTTCATTAGACAGGAAGTTCTTGACGTATCAAGAAGTGCCTAGCCAAGGTCGAGTCTTTGCCCTCGCGGTTACTAACCATTCATTACTTGACTAAATGGTATGTAACTTGAACTAGTGCGTTGTACATCATCCACAGTGCCAAACCTGTTTGTTCAGTCTCAGAGACACTAAATAATAATAATCTTTATTTCTTACTTATGATAAACCTTACATAGACCATAGCTGACATCAATGACATGCTATATAGAAAGCCCCTGGTTATACAAAGCATTTCGGGAAACTTAGGTAAATTTTGTCCCCAGGATGCGACCCACACCAACCGGCTAACACCCAGGTACCTACTTACTGATAGGTGAACGGGCAGCAGGTGTCTTAAGGAAACACGCCAAATGTTTCCTCCCGTACCGAGGATCGAACCAAGGTTACTCAGTGTGAGCTGAGTCAGCTACCAACTGAGCTACGGGACACATGAATCTTAGCAAGTGTATTCAGCTACAGGTACACATAAGTACAATTATCACACATAGTTTAACATACGTATAAATTACCTAAGATAACCCAAAAAAAAGTCAAAGTGACTTAATTCTGTTGGGGTCCTTTGGATAAATGTTACAACAGTGGAGACTAATTGCACACCACGAGAAAAAAAATATTTTTTATTATTATATCTAATTAAAGGTGATCTGTATCTCAATGGATGAATTGACGATTAAGACAAAAAAGATGTAGTAAATACTTTAACTAGTGGAAATTTTAGAACAATCTTTGTCTGACTTTTTTTTGTTATCGTAGGTAATGTACGTAGTTAATTATATGTGCAAGAAGGTCTCTAGAACAGTGGTCATCTAAGATACGTTACTATGTATCTGTGACAGTGTCGCCAGGGCGTTGAACTCCGGAAGGGTTCTTCAGGTAGCCTTCGGATATAATACAAAATGTGAATGCCTCTTTCAACACAGCCTTAATAAGAACTCAGTGAGCATAAAAGGCCCCAAAATTTGGTTCTCTCTGCCTGAAGATTCTGAAGGTCCTTTATTTACCAACCATTTCAGAGTTATTTTTAAGCAGCAACTCCTTACCTTAATGTGAGTTATAGTATTACTGTGCCTTTATTTTGACATTGCTGTTTTAATGAGAGTTGTTTGTCTTGTAATACAGTACATTGTACTGTATTCTAAGTTTATAAGCGAGTACCACTCAACCTCCTACAACTTGTCTATTACAAGTTATTATTTTAATTAATAATCTTGCAGCTTGTATCTTAACTTTCTTTTTAACTTCCCGTTTTTACCTTGTACTAAACCCCAGTAAAAAAATTATATTGTACTCTTAATACTAGTCAAAGTTTGCCCGAAATGTTGTGCGTCCCATGAGCTTTCTAATTACTGTATCTTGTACAATTATTTGACAAAAATTGAATTTGACTTTGAATTTTAAAATGTTTGGCCTACACAGTAGGCTTCCTCAAGATGAATAAGATAAGATCTGTTTGAATCTTTAACCCGGAGGGTTAGCCGCCCAGGACAACCTAAGAAAGTCAAAATCAAAATTTTTATTTCCTTGTATAGTGTAGTTTGTACACAAACTATAGTTTGTATGTTCCACAACCAGCTCTCCTTACCCTATATCACTCACTCATTTACCCCTACCTCACCTATGGAATCTGCGCATGGGGATCTACATCAATAACTCATCTCAGACCACTAATAACACAACAAAAGGCAGCAGTTAGAATGATAACAAATTCTCACTCCAGACAACATACTCCACCAATATTCAAAAACCTAAACTTACTCACCATACAAGACATCCATACTTTTTACTGTGCCTATTACATACATAGAACACTCTATGCAAATATTAAGCCACCACTCAAACTTCTCCTTACCAATTTTAACAGGACACATGACCATAACACTAGACACAGATCACTCCTCGATGTTCCCCGTGTCCATCTAACACTATGTAAAAACTCAATGCACATAAAAGGCACGAAAATTTGGAATTCATTACCTGTCATTGCCAAAGAAACACTACCTGTACCCCAATTCAAAACGATGCTAAAAAATCACCTTCTCACCCAAAGCTAAATGCTCAATATCAAACAAACATTCTCAACAAAATATAATAATCACTTAATATAAAAACCTGACTAATCACTTAAATGTAAAAACCTGTTATGAATAATACATACTAAGCTAACTATTACCTAACATTTACATTATAATGACCACGTAAACTGTAACTGCAATGCAACTAATTGTTTTAAATTGTTATCTCACTCAATTAGTTGCATTGCTGCAATTAATTGATATGTTCAACTTATATTCAAACTTTATAACTTAGACATGCAATTATACTTATTTTATAAATTGTCAACCATAACTTTTTACCATGTAGTCTAGAATAAAGTAGTCTTAAGAATGCCCGCAATGCACAGCATATTAGGGGCTTTTGGCATGTACATCTCATTAAGAAATATATCTTGTCTACCATGTATCATTGTACCATGTCACAATAAAGTATTATTATTATTATTATTATTACACTACACAAAGAAAGCCACTAGCATGCTAGAGGATTTCGGGCAGTGCGTCATCAAGGACTGTCTGTCTTATTTCCACTGGGGTCATTAATCTTTCTCCCCAGGATGCGACCCACACCAGTCGACTAGCACCCAGGTACCTACTTACTGCTAGGTAAACAGGGACAACAGGTGTAAGGAAACATACCCAACGTTTCCACCCATGCTGGGAATCGAACTACGGATACTCAGTGTGTGTGAAGTGAGAGCGTTACCAACCGAGCCACAGGCGAGTGTAACGCTTATAAAAGGTGGTCAGTCCCTCAACCATGATAGGAGATGGTCAGTCCCTCAACCATGATAGGAGATGGTCAGTCCCTCAACCATGATAGAAGATGGTCAGTCCCTCAACCATGATAGGGAGTGATTAATCCATCAGCTTTATTAAACAAGAATACCGGTGGTGAGCAAGAGTAATCTGGATTCCAGGTAAGCGACAGACACAGGATCTTGCTGGTACGATCTCTGCTTCCTTCGGTATGCACATTTTATCCTGACATTCACCTTTCATTACATTATCCACAATGAATTATCCTAACATGCAAGAATCCAAGGATATTCGGAGGTACTTCATCAAAAGATACAGTTAATATAGAGTTCACACTACACGTTACGAATCACAGATCCCACATTACACATCACAGGATTCACGTTACACATCACAGGTTCCATATTACACATTACATGTAAATCATTTACTCTATTTACAGTTTTAGTTCATATCCAATTATTAATGCTTCACATTTACTGAGATGCAGAAACAACTTACAGTTTTAACTCATCTACAATGTCTTCAGTCAGGATGGTAATACTACAAGTAAGTACGTAGCTAAGTAAGCAAATGTAATTACGTAGGTAAATAAGTAAGCTAGTTCATTTAAGTACAATTACACAATTTTTGAATGATTACAATTGTCTTACTTAGTAACATACGTGTCAATTATGTAGGATTAAGTAACATACGTGTCAATTATGTAGGATAACTTAAAAAAGAGGACTGCGGTGGGCGTAAAGTATAAGTCTATAAGTTTACCCATGTCACTTGGTATACAGGACAAGGATGGGGATAAGGTACACAACACTCTAAGCGAATTAGTTGCTAAACGAATTATACGATGCACAATACTCTCAACAAAACCCAGTGAAAACACAAACGGTGTTCGTGATATTACTTTAATATTATCAGGTCACCTGATGGTTGATGGAATTTTTATATTTTGCCGTCCAAGCTGCTAGATTATTGTGCACCCCATATTCATCCTGTGGAGGGTAGCGCAAGAGCATATGGATACACAGAGACCTAGGAACTAGGCCCCTAAAAGGTTAATAAGTGCACTCTAGATTTATATCTACAATTGTCTTATTTGTTGCAAGCAAATTTAGGAAATTTGCTTAATATGTGTGGCATCTTATTTTCGTTAATAAGTGGACAATTATGCACATAATGTTCAAGTGACCACGACGTTGACCCCATACTTAAATATAGTTTGATCATAACCTGTTTGTCTGCCAAACTGCCAGAAGTACTTGTAAGTCTGTTCACATTGCAAGTTGCTCCATAAACGTACTTATCTACGTTCCTATTATCATAGTAAGTAATAGATCTACTCAGACTTCTAACTGCAATCCTTATAACATTAAGTTCCATTATTTACTTCTCTCCTAATATTATTCCTAGTGCTAGACACAGATATACCAAAGTTATATTCTGACTTATCAACTTTTATCATGAAGTAATCCAGTGTGTCATGGAATCCATAACAATTGAACATTAATTCCCTTTTCCCGGATTTTTGGGTATTTATATCTGCCTTCTCCGATGAGCATTTCAAATTCAAATTCAAATTCAACTTTATTTCTGGTAATATTTATACATTTTATGAAGTAGATATTACAAGATGGCCAATAATATGCCTAGGTATGCCTAGGCTTTTCAGACAGTCTTATGATAGATCTTAATCAATAGTGACACAATGATTATACTGATATTAAGGTTAGGTAATTGTAGTGATTAACTAGGTTTACAAAATTGAGGTTTACAAAATTGAGGTACTGAAATTCAAACACTTAAGAATTTAACAATTAGTTTATATATTTATGGTAAAGGTGATGTATTGGTATAATACCGTTTCTATATTGGAGTGTCTTAGGCAAACTTATGACTAGCTTAATAATTATGAAACAATAGTTGTATTAGAATTTTGGTTAGTCATGTGCAAATTGAGGGGAATCACAGATATCAATAAGTGTATTTTGCTGTGGATATGTGCAAGATAAAGTAGTTTTCATGTGGTTAGCTACCGGTTGGGTGCGTAAGTGAGATAAGATGTTTTTTAACGGTGCTTTTGAAAATGGAGGATGTGTCTGCAGTTCTAGAGTTTTCAGGCAGGGAGTTCCAGATTTTAGGCCCTTTTATGCGCATTGAATTTTTGTATAGATTTAGTCGGACACGGGGAATGTCAAAGAGATGTTTATGTCTTATATTATGTCTATGGGTCCTGTCACAACTGTCAAGAAAGTGTTTTAGCTCAGGGTTAAAGTTGGAATTAATGGTTCTATAAATGTAGATAGCAGAGTAGTAAGTATGGATGTTCTGGACAGTGAGTAGGTTTAGGTCATTGAAGAGTGGGGGGGTGTGCTGCCTAGCGTTGGATTGTGTGATAATTCTTACTGCGGCTTTTTGTTGGATTATTATTGGCTTTAGGTGGGTAATTGCTGTTGATCCCCATGCACAAATGGCATATGTGAGGTAGGGATAGATGAGTGAGTAGTATAGTGTGAGTAGGGCTGATTGTGGTACATAATACCGTATCTTAGAGAGGATCCCCACAGTTTTGGACACTTTCTTTGTTATGTGTTGGATATGGGTGCTGAATTTCAGGCTGCTGTCAAGGTGAAGGCCCAGGAACTTGCCCTCGTTATGTCTAGCAATAGGTGTAGAGTTGATCTTAATGTTTAATTGTGGATCATCTGTTCTGTTGCCAAACATAATATAGAAGGTCTTATCAGTGTTGAGTGTAAGTTTATTGGCTGCCATCCATGTTGATATTTTTAGTAATTCGTCGTTAACAATGGTGTCGAGCATTTCAAGATTTGGGTGGGAGATGACATAAGTCGTGTCGTCAGCAGAGAGTATTGGTTTCAGGTGTTGTGATACATTTCGGTAGAGTCATTATGTGAGTGAAGAGCCTTCAATGATAACAGGATCAGTAATAATCATAAAGTCAAGCTCAGTGTTAACTTTAGTGCCATTAGGATGACAAATAATTCAGTTGGCAGTGTAGACGCCCAATTAATTCTTATATGTAACTCAACATAGTTCCTATCCTCCTTATCTAGGGAGGTGGCAACAAGAGCAGATGCAACCCATTTGTGGCCACCATCCTAGATAAGAACGATAGGAACTACGTTTAGCTTCGTATTCCAAACACATTCATTACTCACTATTGTATCATTACCCTCTTTACCTGTGTACATATGATACATATCCCGCTGTTATGAATTACCAACCTATTTATAAAAAAATAGGCATTTGGGTGTTAGTCGAGTATTGTGAGACAGCATCCTGAGAGGAGATAATGCAGAAATGTGATATTCCTACGTAAGAAATGTTTTGAAACTTTCTACTGGCTGGAGGACTCCAAGTGTTGGGTCAAAGGTATTTACACAGTGAATGATGATAATTATATAGAATGAATTATGATAATTAAATGTTGACGGCGGTGGAGTGAGGCTGGGACTATAAAGGAATGACAAGGAACCAGAGGCCATGGGCAAGGGCCAGGTGTGAGGAATACCTCTGAATATCCCTCACAGGGTAGGTATCCACTGAGGTGTGAGGAATATCTCAGTGGATAACTTCCCTGTTAGGGGATACCCTGAGGCACTCCTCACACAAGGTCCAAGGACAAAGGTGAGGGACCAGAGACCAGAGTAGATTGATCAGAGACAAGAAACGCGGGACCAGGAACAAGTGACTAGAAACAAGGAACCAGGAACCAGGGACGAGGGATCAGGGACCAGGAACGAGGAACCAAGGACGAGGAACCCTAGACGTGGAACCATGGACGAGGGACTATGGACAAGGGATCATGGACGATGGATCAGGGACAAGAGATCAGGGACAAGAGATCAGGGACAAGAGATCAGGGACATACATCAGTGGGATGAACACCAGGTGGAAAGTGTCAGTGTAAACAAATGATGATTGAAGTGTTGCGACGCCTCCAGTGAGTGTTGCGACGCCTCCAGTGAGTGTTGCGACGCATCCAGTGAGTGTTACGACGCCTCCAGTGAGTGTTGCGACGCCTCCAGTGAGTGTTGCGACGCCTCCAGTGAGCGTTGCGACGCCTCCAGTGAGTGTTGCGACGCCTCCAGTGAGTGTTGCTGCTACAGTGTTTCTTATCATAGTTGTCATCGCTTCATGTTGGCGTCCCTCCCTATCCCCAGTAACCTATTCAGCCCCAGCACCCTCCCTATCCCCAACACCCTCCCAATCCCCAGCACCCTCAATATCAACATCACCCCCCTATCCCCAACACCCTCCCTATCCCCAACACCCTCCCTATCCTCAACACCCTCCCTATCCCCAACACCCTCCCTATCCCCAACACCCTCCCTATCCCCAACACCCTCCCTATCCCCAACACCCTCCCTATCCCCAACACCCTACCTATCCCCAACACCCTCACTATCCCCAACACCCTCCCTATCCCCAACACCCTCCCTATCCCCAACACCCTCCCTATTCCCAACACCCTCCCTATCCCCAACACCCTACCTATCCCCAACACCCTCACTATCCCCAACACCCTCACTATCCCCAACACCCTCCCTATCCCCAACACCCTACCTATCCCCAACACCCTCACTATCCCCAACACCCTCCCTATCCCCAACACCCTCCCTATCCCCAACACCCTCCCTATCCCCAACACCTTCCCTATCCCCAACACCCTCCCTATCCCCAACACCCTCCCTATCCCCAACACCCTACCTATCCCCAACACCCTACCTATCCCCAACACCCTCACTATCCCCAACACCCTCCCTATCCCCAACACCCTCCCTATCCCCAACACCCTCCCTATTCCCAACACCCTCCCTATCCCCAACACCCTACCTATCCCCAACACCCTCACTATCCCTAACACCCTCACTATCCCCAACACCCTCCCTATCCCCAACACCCTACCTATCCCCAACACCCTCACTATCCCCAACACCCTCCCTATCCCCAACACCCTCCCTATCCCCAACACCCTCCCTATCCCCAACACCTTCCCTATCCCCAACACCCTCCCTATCCCCAACACCCTTCCTATCCCCAACACCCTACCTATCCCCAACACCCTCACTATCCCCAACACCCTCCCTATCCCCAACACCCTCCCTATCCCCAACACCCTCCCTATCCCCAACACCCTACCTATCCCCAACACCCTCACTATCCCAACACCCTCCCTATCCCCAAAACCCTCCCTATCCCCAACACCCTCCCTATCCCCAACACCCTCCCTATCCCCAACACCCTCACTATCCCCAACACCCTCACCCATCCCCAACACCCTCCCTATCCCCAACACCCTCCCTATCACCAACACCCTCCCTATCCCCAACACCCTCACTATCCCCAACACCCTCCCTATCCCCAACACCCTCACTATCCCCAACACCCTCCCTATCCCCAACACCCTCCCTATCCCCAACACCCTCCCTATCCCCAACACCCTCCCTATCCCCAGTAATGACACAACTTTAGCTGAATGACCCTCACGGGTTCAGAGTTTTATATCAATTATGATTTATTAATTTTTAACCAAAAACGAGTTGGTGAAAGAGGTGTCTTAAGAGGTGGGGTAGGAGCAGGGTGAGGGAGGGGCAGGGTGAGGGAGGGGGCTGTGGACCCCAGCCAACACGAATTACGATTCTCCAATATTTGTAGTGCAGCTCTTGTAAAGGGCATTTGACGGTGTTGGTGCAGTTGGGGGATGTATCCTTGTGTGTTAAACCTGCTGGGTCTTGCGCACCAGATCAATAGCCTGGGAATGTCTGCCCAGAGAGGCGTTGTGAGTTAAGATACGCTGGGGGAGACCACCATCACAGCCAGAGGTGTCCCAGTACCTCCCTCAGTCTGCCTGTCCACCCGTCCTTTTGTATGTCTGCCGCCTCTCCGTCTGTAGGTTCGACTGTCCATCTTGCTGTCCACCCGTCCTTCTATGTGCCAACTCTCCAACTGAGCTGTCTACGCGTTCATCCATCTGTCTGTCTGTGCGCTCGTCCGTCTGTCTGTGCGCTCGTCCGTCTGTCTGTGCGCTCGTCCGTCTGTCTGTGCGCTCGTCCGCCTGGCTGCCCACCCGTCCGGATGGCTGCCCACCCGTCCGGATGGCTGCCCACCCGTCCGGATGGCTGCCCACCCGTCCGGATGGTTGACTGCCTCAGTAATGGCAGGGCGTCCTGAAGCCACTGGAATGACCTGTTTGGTTGCTTATCGTCGTTACTGGAGCACAACAAAGCTCATGGTGCGTCTTCGGTATTAGAATCGATTTTTTTTTTAATCTGACGATGCAGCCAAGAAGAGCCGATCAACACAAAAGTTCTTATTTCTACCTGGAGTCTACCTGGAGTCTACCTGGAGTCTACCTGGAGTCTACCTGGAGAGAATTCCAGGGGTCAACGCAGGCGTCAGCAGACTTGCCCATACGTCTCATATTTTCCGGGATTCGAAATGGTTGTTTCCGTTGAGGGCAATTGTTCTGACCACAGAGCTACACACAGAGTATGCTCAGTTAGATGAATTTTCAAGTGTTGATCTATAGCTCCTATCCCCGCCTCTTAATTGCTATCGGCCGACTTTACTCATTCGTGACCTGGATCCTGAAAGTATATAAGGGTTGTTTATACCACCTCTTCGTCTTCTTTTTTTCCACTTATCATCCCTAGACTAAAAGAGTAATTCCTATTGCCTCTGTGATTTATATGCGTCTTCAACTGCCATCTATACTCCCTCTCTCTTCCTCTTCTAGCATCCCAAGCAGCTTGTTCCCGTCTATTCCGAGTATATTATGTTATGAAAGTGTATAGAAAGTCTTGTTCTCCTCTAGACTGAGTTCTTTTAACCTCCTTTGGTAGTTCGTCATTTGTATGTCAGTTACGGTACCAATCTCGTTGCCAACTTGAAATCTTATCAAGTATCTTTAAATTCCTGATCAGACGTGGGCTCCATACTGGCCAAGTATATTGGGTTCAACTTACTTCGTGCATAATGAATGTTTTTCGGGGTTCCTAAAAAAAAAATTTGAGATAGCTAATTTTGCATACGCTTCTAAAACTATATACAGTAGTTTACATGTGTTTCTGGTGATATATTTGACGCAATGCTGACAGCAAAATGCTGTACGTTAGTGGTCTCCTCACAGGATCAAATGCAATGTTTACTGATTTTACGGAGACCATCATACAAGACTACGTTGAGAACGAAGTATGAATACGTGAACAACCGGAAAGTAAGTAAGTTTATCCAGGTATACACAAATACAGTTACATAGATTATCATATATAGCAGCATATGTGTAGAGAACCCAGGATAACCCAAAAAAAGTCAGAGTGACTTATTTCCCCTTGGGTCAACAAGAGAGAGGGGGTGTGGTTGGTGTGTATGTTAGACTCGCTAATCTGCACTGAACTTCTTAACACCACAAAGAATGTAGTCAGATGTGGATACATGGTTCAAAGAACCGACAAGTTGATAAACTGGACACATGTGCAACACTTGGGTATCTTTATTATGGAAACGTTTCGCCCCACAGTGGCTTCATCAGTCCTATACAAGGAAGATTAATGAAGATCAGAAGGAATTTGAAGTAATCAGTCTCTTAGCCTGGAGTCGTTGTAATTAATTAATCAATCTTTCCAAGACTGATGGACTGATTACATCGACTTCAGGCTCATTAAATATATAAAGATACCCAAGTGTTGCACATGTGTCTAATTTATCAATGTAGTCAAAGTTTTGGTCGTTAAAATTGAAAATCAGAATATAGTGGTTTGGCAACTTTGCATTCACTGCGGCAGGTATTCCGTTGTGTCGGATCAAATACCTGCGACTGTTCTCACCTCCCAGGTCTTTCCCCTTCCAAGCTTGTGTGACCCAAGCTCGTGTGACCCAAGCTTGTGTGACCAAAGCTTGTGTCACTCAAGCTTGTGTGACCAAAGCTTGTGTCACTCAAGCTTGTGTCAACCAAGCTTGTGTGACCAAAGCTTGTGTCACTCAAGCTTGTGTCACCCAAGCTTGTGTGACCTAAGCTTGTGTCACTCAAGCTTGTGTCACTGCTTGTGTCAACCAAGCTTGTGTCACTCAAGCTTGTGTCACTAAGCTTGTGTCACTCAAGCTTGTGTGACCAAAGCTTGTGTCACTCAGCTTGTGTCACTCAGCTTGTGTGACCAAAGCTTGTGTCACTCAAGCTTGTGTCACCCAAGCTTGTGTGACCAAAGCTTGTGTCACTCAAGCTTGTGTCACTCAAGCTTGTGTCAACCAAGCTTGTGTCAACCAAGCTTGTGTCACTCAAGCTTGTGTCACTCAAGCTTGTGTGACCAAAGCTTGTGTCACTCAAGCTTGTGTCACTCAAGCTTGTGTGACCAAAGCTTGTGTCACTCAAGCTTGTGTCAACCAAGCTTGTGTGACCAAAGCTTGTGTCACTCAAGCTTGTGTCACCCAAGCTTGTGTGACCCAAGCTTGTGTCACTCAAGCTTGTGTCACTCAAGCTTGTGTCAACCAAGCTTGTGTCAACCAAGCTTGTGTCACTCAAGCTTGTGTCACTCAAGCTTGTGTCAACCAAGCTTGTGTCACTCAAGCTTGTGTCACTCAAGCTTGTGTCAACCAAGCTTGTGTCACCCAAGCTTGTGTCAACTAGCTTGTGTGACACAAGCTTGTCACCTAAGCTTGTGTGACCCAAGCTTGTGTCAACCAAGCTTGTGTGACCAAGCTTGTGTCAACCAAGCTTGTGTCACCCAAGCTTGTGTGACCCAAGCTTGTGTCAACCAAGCTTGTGTGACCCAAGCTTGTGTCAACCAAGCTTGTGTCAACCAAGCTTGTGTCAACCAAGCTTGTGTCACCCAAGCTTGTGTCACCCAAGCTTGTGTCAACCAAGCTTGTGTCACCCAAGCTTGTGTCACCCAAGCTTGTGTCACCCAAGCTTGTGTCAACCAAGCTTGTGTGACACAAGCTTGTGTGACCAAGCTGTGTCAACCAAGCTTGTGTCAGACAAGCTTGTGTCAACCAAGCTTGTGTCAACCAAGCTTGTGTCAACCAAGCTTGTGTCAACCAAGCTTGTGTCAACCAAGCTTGTGTCAACCAAGCTTGTGTCAACCAAGCTTGTGTCAACCAAGCTTGTGTCAACCAAGCTTGTGTCAACCAAGCTTGTGTCAACCAAGCTTGTGTCAACCAAGCTTGTGTCAACCAAGCTTGTGTCAACCAAGCTTGTGTCAACCAAGCTTGTGTCAACCAAGCTTGTGTGACCCAAGCTTGTGTCAACCAAGCTTGTGTGACCCAAGCTTGTGTCAACCAAGCTTGTGTCAACCAAGCTTGTGTCAACCAAGCTTGTGTCAACCAAGCTTGTGTCAGACAAGCCTATACTTATTTTTTTGGTGATGGTCTTTGCCTTTCCCCGATTTTCATAACTTTTACATTTGCCTTGGTGAGTCTTGTATCCGCTTGTCAGACCAATCCTTGGCATAGGCACTTGTGTACTCACCTAATTGTACTCACCTAATTGTGGTTGCAGGGGTCGATACTCAGCTCCTGGCCCCGCCTCTTCACTGTCCGCTACTGGGTCTCTTCTCTCCCTGCTCCATGAGCTTTATCATACCTCGTCTTAAAGCTATGTATGGTTCCTGACTCCACTACATCATTTGCTAGACTGTTCCACTTCTTGACTACTCTATGGCTGAAGAAATGCTTCCTAACATCCCTTTGACTCATCTGAGTCTTCAACTTCCAATTGTGACCCCTTGTTTCTGTGTCCCCTCTCTGGAACATCCTGTCACTATCTACCTTGTTGTGTGTGTGTGTGTGTGTGTGTGTGTACTCACCTAGTTGTACTCACCTAGTTGTGGTTGCAGGGGTCGAGTCATAGCTCCTGGCCCCCGCCTCTTCACTGACCGCTACTGGGTCACTCTCCCTGCGTCATGAGCTTTATCATACCTCTGCTTAAAGCTATATATTGAGCCTGCCTCGACTACATCGCTTCCTAAACTATTCCACTTCCGTACCACTCTATGACTGAAGAAATACTTCCTAACATCTCTAGGATTCATCTGAGTCTTCAGCTTCCAACTGTGTGTGTGTGTGTGTGTGTGTGTATGTGTGTGTGTGTGTGTGTGTGTGTGTGTGTGTGTGCGTGTGCATTTGCATGTTTTTGTGTTTTATTTGTATAAGTAGGTGCATGTGAAGGAGAGTAAACAGAGAGTGAAGGTGGGAGAGGAAAGCCGAGACTGGGAGAGTGGCTGCTAGAGTATCACAAGTTACACTCACAGCCACCATACTGTTCATGGTGTACGTAAGTTAACCTTCAAGGCCGGATGACGCAACGCTAATGAGCACAGTGTAAACAAACGCCGGATTCAGTAAACTTCAGGACAATGTAATTCAGCTACAATTTTGTTTAGCTCAGTATTACTGTTCACCTGAACTAATGCAAATTATGATTATAATTATTATTACGTTTATTGTTATTATTATTATTATTATAAGAAGCACTAAACTTGCATGACTGATACAGCAACAAATTCATTATATCTGTACCAGATTTCCAGACTTCTACTATCCCCTTCATGACTGACTGGATCAACCAGGCTGTTGGTTCTGGTGTCCCTCAGGCCAACACAGCCATCACAACCTGCTTGATCAGGGGAGCAGGAATAGGACGGGAAAAACGAAACTACAAAAGGGGGGACTACACAGGCATGAGGAACTTCCTACAAGACGTTCAGTGGGAGAGAGAATTGGCAGGAAAACCAGTAAAAGAAATGATGGACTATGTGACAACCAAATGCAAAGAGGCAGAGGAGAGGTTTGTCCCAAAGGGAAACGGAAGTAATGGGAAGACCAGAACGAGTCCTTGGTTCACCCAGAGGTGTAGGGAGGCAAAAACTAAGTGTAATAGAGAATGGAAAAAGTACAGAAGACAAAGGACCCAGGAAAATAAAGAGATTAGCCGAAGAGCCAGAAACGAATATGCACAGGTAAGAAGGGAGGCTCAGCGACAATACGAAAATGATATAGCATCAAAAGTCAAGTCTGACCCGAAGCTGTTGTATAGCCATATCAGGAGGAAAACAACAGTCAAGGAGCAGGTATTCAGGCTGAGGAAGGAAGGTGGGGAGTTCACAAGAAACAACCAAGAGGTATGTGAGGAGCTCAACATGAGATTTAAAGAAGTATTTACAGAGGAGACAGGAAGGACTCCAGGAATTCAGAATAGGGAGGTATACCAACAAGTGCTGGATGAAATACACACAACCGAAGAGGAGGTGAAGAAGCTGCTATGTGAACTCGATACCTCAAAAGCGGTGGGACCTGACAACATTTTTCCATGGGTCCTTAGAGAGGGAGCAGAGATGTTGAGTGTGCCACTAACAAAAATCTTCAACACATCCAATGAAACTGGGCAATTACCTTAGGTGTGGAAGATGGCAAATGTAGTCCCAATTTTTAAGAAAGGAGACAGACACGAGACATTAAACTACAGACCTGTGTCACTGACGTGTATAGTATGCAAAGTCATGGAGAAGATCATCAGGAGGAGATTGGTGGAGCACCTAGAAAGACACAAGCTTATAAACGACAAACAGCACGGTTTCAGGGAAGGAAAATCCTGGAGTTTTATGACAAGGTAACAGAAGTAAGACACGAGAGAGAGGGGTGGATAGACTGCATTTTCTTGGACTGCAAGAAGGCGTTCGACACAGTTCCTCACAAGAGATTAATGCAAAAGCTAGAGGATCAGGCACACGTAACAGGAAAGGCACTGCAATGGATCAGAGAATATCTGACAGGGAGGCAACAACGAGTCATGGCACCTGTGACGAGTGGGGTTCCACAGGGGTCAGTCCAAGGACCTGTGCTGTTTTTTGTATATATAAATGACATAACGGAAGGGATAGACTCAGAAGTGTCCCTGTTTGCAGATGATGTGAAGTTAATGAGAATAATTAAATCAGTCGAGGATCAGGCAGGACTACAAAGAGACCTGGACAGGCTACAAGCCTGGTCCAGTAACTGGCTCCTTGAATTTAACCCTGCCAAATGTAAAGTCATGAAGATCGGGGAAGGGCAAAGAAGACCGCACACAGAATATAGTCTAGGTGGCCAAAGACTGCAAACCTCACTCAAGGAAAAAGATCTTGGGGTGAGTATAATACCGAGCACATCTCCTGAGGCACACATCAATCAGATAACTGCTGCAGCATACGGGCGGCTGGCAAACCTAAGAATAGCGTTCCAATACCTCACAAAGGAATCGTCCAAGACTCTGTACACCATATACATCAGGCCCATACTGGAGTATGTAGCACTAGTTTGGAACCCACACCTGATCACGCACGTCAAGAAATTAGAGAAAGTGCAGAGGTTTGCAACAAGACTAGTCCCAGAGCTAAGGGGGATTTTCCTACGAAGAAAGGTTAAGGGAAATCGGCCTGACGACACTAAAGGACAGGAGGGTTAAGGGAGACATGATAACGACATATAAAATACTGCGAGGAATAGATAAGGTGGACAGAGACAAGATTTTCCAGAGAGGGGACACAGAAACAAGGGGTCACAATTGGAAGTTGAAGACTTCTATGAGTCAAAGGGATGTTAGGAAGTATTTCTTCAGTTATAGAGTTGTCAGGAAGTGGAATAGCCTAGAAAGTGACGTAGTGGAGGCAGGAACCATACATAGTTTTAAGACGATTTTTGATAAAGCTCATGGAGCAGGGAGAGAGAGGACCTAGTAGCAATCAGTGAAGAGGAGGGGCCAGGAGCTATGACTCGACCCCTGCAACCACAAATAGGTGAGTACAAGAGACTAGTGCAAAAGCTTTAGGACCAGGCAGGGATAACAGGGAAGGCACTACAGTGGATCTGGGAAAGCCTGTCAGGAAGACAACAGCGAGTCATGGTACGTGATGAGGTGTCAGAGTGGGCGCCTGTGACGAGCGGGGTGCCACAGGGGTTAGTTCTAGGACCAGTGCTGTTTCTGGTATTTGTGAACGACATGACGAAAGGAAAAGACTCAGAAATGTCTGCTTTCATATGTAAAGTTGATGAGAAGAATTCAATCGGGCGAGGACCAGGCAGAACTACAAAGGGACCTGGACAGGTTGCAGGCCTGGTCCAGCAACTGGCTCCTGGAGTTCAACCCCACCAAGTGCAAAGTCATGAAGATTGGGGAAGGACAAAGAAGATCGCAGACGGAATACAGTCTAGGGGCCAGAGACTACAAACCTCACTCAAGGAAAAGGATCTTGGGGGTAAGTATAACACCGGGCACATCTGAGGCGCACATCAACCAAATAACTGCTGCAGCATACGGGCGCCTAGCAAACCTAAGAACAGCATCCCGACATCTTAATAAAGAATCGTTCATTACCCTGTGCACTGTGTACGCTAGGCCTATATTGGAGTATGCAGCACCAGTTTGGAACTTCCACACCTAGCCAAGCACGTAAGGAAACTAGAGAAAGTGCAAAGGTTTGCAACTAGACTGGCCCTGGAGCTAAGGGGTATGTCCTACGAGGAGAGGTTAAGAGAAATCTACCTGACGACACTGGAAGACAGAAGAGATAGGGGGGATATGATAACGACATACGAAATACTGAGAGGAATAGACAATGTGGACAGAGACAGGATGTTCCAGAGATGGGACACAGCAACAAGGGGTCACAATTGAAAGTTGAAGACTCAGATGAATCACAGGGATGTTAGGAAGTATTTCTTCAGTCACAGAGTTGTCAGGAAGTGGAATAGTGTGGGAAGTGATCCAGTGGAAACAGGATCCATACATAGCTTTAAGAAGAGGTATGATAAAGCTCATGGAGCGAGAAGAGTGACCTAATAGAGGCCAGAGAAGAGGCGGGGCAAGGAGCTGTGAATCAACCCCTGCAACCACAGCTCGGTGAGTACACACTAACATACACAGTGTGATCACAGCGCGTGTCACATGACACATCTCCGACGACCCCAGACACGACGACCCCAGACACGACGACCCCAGACACGACGACCCCAGACACGACGACCCCAGACACGACGACCCCAGACACGGAACCACTGCGACACACACACATACACACACACGCGCGCGCGCGCTGAGAAAAGAGCTGTGAATCGACCCCTGCAACCATAAATAGGAGAGTACACACTAGCACACACATCTGCAGATGTTTTTTCACTGGCCGAGAGAATAAATACACACGTAGGTATTTACCAGCACAGTGGCAGCTGTATTGTCACCAGGATAAATACAATCAATACAACAACAATCATAATGCACAACCAACACAATACACAACCAACACAATACCCAACAAACACAATACACAACAAACACAATACCCAACAAACACAATACCCAACAAACACAATACACAACAAACACAATACACAACAAACATAATACACAACAAACACAATACACAACAAACACAATACACAACAAACACAATACACAACAAACACAATACACAACAAACACAATACACAACAAACACAATACACAACAAACACAATACCCAACAAACACAATATCCAACAAACACAATACACAACAAACACAATACCCAACAAACACAATATACACAAGACTCAGCAAACACAACATACGCAACACACAACAAACACAATACACAACAAGCACAACACAATATACAACAAACACAACATACACAAACACAACAAACAAAATACACACTACCGTGGCTGCATGTGGTCAGACTAGCACTGTAGCACCGCCACTCAGTTAGACTTCTGCAATCACCATTAATTATACCACTAACTGAATAACGGTTAAGTGTGTTTTTTCTGTTACTTTGTAAACTATAGTGTTGTACTGAAGAGTAGCAGCAAGTATAGTGATTGTCAGACAAGTATGGTGTTTGTAAGACATGTATGGTGTTTGTAAGACATGTATGGTGTTTGTCAGACAAGTATGGTGTTTGTCAGATAAGTATGGTGTTTGTAAGACAAGTATGGTGTTTGTCAGACATGTATGGTGTTTGTCAGACAAGTATGGTGTTTGTCAGACAAGTATGGTGTTTGTCAGACATGTATGGTGTTTGTCAGACATGTATGGTGTTTGTAAGACAAGTATGGTGTTTGTAAGACAAGTATGGTGTTTGTCAGACAAGTATGGTGTTTGTCAGACAAGTATGGTGTTTGTCAGATAAGTATGGTGTTTGTCAGACAAGTATGGTGTTTGTCAGACATGTATGGTGTTTGTAAGACAAGTATGGTGTTTGTCAGACAAGCATGGTGTTTGTAAGACAAGTATGGTGTTTGTCAGATAAGTATGGTGTTTGTCAGACAAGTATGGTGTTTGTCAGATAAGTATGGTGTTTGTCAGACAAGTATGGTGTTTGTCAGACATGTATGGTGTTTGTCAGACAAGTATGGTGTTTGTAAGACAAGTATGGTGTTTGTCAGACAAGTATGGTGTTTGTCAGACAAGTATGGTGTTTGTCAGATAAGTATGGTGTTTGTCAGACAAGTATGGTGTTTGTCAGACATGTATGGTGTTTGTAAGACAAGTATGGTGTTTGTCAGACAAGCATGGTGTTTGTAAGACAAGTATGGTGTTTGTAAGACAAGTATGGTGTTTGTAAGACATGTATGGTGTTTGTAAGACAAGTATGGTGTTTGTAAGACATGTATGGTGTTTGTCAGACAAGTATGGTGTTTGTCAGACAAGTATGGTGTTTGTAAGACAAGTATGGTGTTTGTAAGACAAGTATGGTGTTTGTCAGACAAGTATGGTGTTTGTCAGACAAGTATGGTGTTTGTCAGACAAGTATGGTGTTTGTCAGACATGTATGGTGTTTGTAAGACAAGTATGGTGTTTGTAAGACATGTATGGTGTTTGTCAGACATGTATGGTGTTTGTCAGACAAGTATGGTGTTTGTCAGACAAGTATGGTGTTTGTCAGACAAGTATGGTGTTTGTAAGACATGTATGGTGTTTGTAAGACAAGTATGGTGTTTGTAAGACAAGTATGGTGTTTGTAAGACAAGTATGGTGTTTGTAAGACATGTATGGTGTTTGTCAGACAAGTATGGTGTTTGTCAGACAAGTATGGTGTTTGTCAGACAAGTATGGTGTTTGTAAGACATGTATGGTGTTTGTAAGACAAGTATGGTGTTTGTAAGACAAGTATGGTGTTTGTAAGACATGTATGGTGTTTGTCAGACATGTATGGTGTTTGTCAGACATGTATGGTGTTTGTCAGACATGTATGGTGTTTGTAAGACAAGTATGGTGTTTGTAAGACAAGTATGGTGTTTGTAAGACAAGTATGGTGTTTGTAAGACAAGTATGGTGTTTGTAAGACATGTATGGTGTTTGTCAGACAAGTATGGTGTTTGTCAGACAAGTATGGTGTTTGTCAGACAATTATGGTGTTTGTCAGACATGTATGGTGTTTGTCAGACATGTATGGTGCTTGTCAGACATGTATGGTGTTTGTAAGACAAGTATGGTGTTTGTAAGACAAGTATAGTGTTTGTAAGACATGTATGGTGTTTGTAAGACATGTATGGTGTTTGTCAGACAAGTATGGTGTTTGTAAGACAAGTATGGTGTTTGTAAGACAAGTATGGTGTTTGTAAGACATGTATGGTGTTTGTAAGACATGTATGGTGCTTGTCAGACAAGTATGGTGTTTGTCAGACATGTATGGTGTTTGTCAGACATGTATGGTGTTTGTCAGTCTTGCTTGGTCTTTTGCATCTGTGTTTGATGTGAACCAGACACATGTAGGGAGGGGGAAAAAAAAGGGAGAGAAGGGTGGGAAGGAAGGAAGAGTGGAAAGGGGGGTAGGTAGGAGGGAGACAGGACGTGATGGATAGAAAGGTGGAGAGGAGGGAGGGTGAGTGGGTGGGAGAGGGAGAGGGGAGGGAGGGAGGGTAGGAGAGAAGGAAAGAGAGAAGGAGGAAGGGTGGGATGAGGGATGTGAGGAGGGAGAGTGAGAGAGGGAGTGAGGGTAGGAGAGAGGGAGTGAGGGAAGGTAGGAAAGAGAGAAGGAGAGTATGAGGAACTGTGGGATGAAGAGAGAATAAAAGGAGGAAGGGAATGAGGATGGGAATGAGGGAGGGAGGGTGGTAGAAATGGAGGGAGGGGGTAGAAAGGGAGGGAGGGGGTAGAAAGGGAGGGAGGGTGGTAGAGAGGGGGAAGAGAGGGAGGGAGGGTAGAAGGGAAGGGGTCAGAAGAGACAGGAGTGAATTTATGTGTACATGTGCATGCATCATGTACTGTGTACATGTGCATGCATCATGTACTGTGTACATGTGCATGCATCATGTACTGTGTACATGTGCATGCATCATGTACTGTGTACATGTGGGCTGTTACTAGCTACTCCTGGCTACCTTGACTCTTAGGAAGCGTCTTGAAGCTGGTCACTGGTTCAAGAGGAGAATGGTACCTGCAAACAATAGATTGTTTTAGTAACTCTGGCCTAGGGTAAGGGATAATAACGAAATCTTTGAATACCCTAAGCTAGCAGTGGTTAAACTTACTGGAATACCAAACATAGCATAGCAATTGCTGAGCAGATAACTACTATATCCCACCCTATGATGGGTATAACAGTGCTCCTAATTAGTCTCATTAAGTACTCTGGTATTTGATTTCACTAGTGCAGAATGGACACCATAATTTAATGAAACGAATACACAAATACTCCTCACAGACAGGATCCTGACTACTACTGTCTATATCCCTCTGGAGGCCTCTACAGCTGCTCTTGATACAGCGCCAGGTATGTATTTCGTGAATGAGTGGAAGTCCTCCGCTGTTAACACAGGTCTTAACTCTTAACTCTCTCCAGTTTGTTCCTAGAGGGACGCGCCTCGCGCCCAGAGCCTTCTTGCCTTCTGCTTCAATAATGTTCACTTATACAGTAACTACTAAACTTTGTTTCCAGTGGTAACGATCTCATAATAACATCTTCAATTATTCTAGCTATTTTAGTATTGTCTAATGATTCGAACCCTCCTTGAAAATGTTAAGTTTTCCTCAGTAATGATGGATTATTTAACTTTTCCAGATCTTCAACTGAAGATACTCTATTAGATACTTAATATTTACTAGCCTAGAGTTAAGGATTTGGGTGTATGGACAAATTTCCACATCCTCCTGCCAGGGAAGGAAAAATAGATGAGTGTAAATCAAGTATTCATCCTGCAAGCCCTCCCAGTGGACCCTCGACGGCAGTGACTCGCCGGACGGCCGTTCTGGTCTGGTCGAAGAGACGCTGGTCTAACACTGTCCAGTTTCAATTGAGTGGATCTCGAGAGGTTGAAGTTTGTCGATGGTTCTGATGGTCTCGACACCATTTACCTTAATATTAACCATCCTAGTACTAGGTTCCCTAGGCTCAGTAATGGTTTATTATCCCCTGGTTCTGCCCCATAAAAACGTTCCCTTAATGCACTTAAGTAATTGTTGCCCATAGTTGCACCATAGTGTGTCCCGTAGCAAGGCTGGTAGCATACTAAGCTCACACATGTGTCCCGTAGCTAGGCTGGTGGCATACTAAGCTCACACATGTGTCCCGTAGCTAGGCTGGTGGCATACTAAACTCACACATGTGTCCCGTAGCTAGGCTGGTAGCATACTAAGCTCACACATGTGTCCCGTAGCTAGGCTGGTGGCATACTAAGCTCACACATGTGTCCCGTAGCTAGGCTGGTGGCATACTAAACTCACACATGTGTCCCGTAGCTAGGCTGGTAGCATACTAAACTCACACATGTGTCCCGTAGCTAGGCTGGTAGCATACTCAGCTCACACATGTGTCCCGTAGCAAGGCTGGTAGCATACTAAGCTCACACATGTGTCCCGTAGCTAGGCTGGTAGCATACTAAGCTCACACATGTGTCCCGTAGCTAGGCTGGTGGCATACTAAACTCACACATGTGTCCCGTAGCTAGGCTGGTAGCATACTAAACTCACACATGTGTCCCGTAGCTAGGCTGGTAGCATACTCAGCTCACACATGTGTCCCGTAGCAAGGCTGGTAGCATACTAAGCTCACACATGTGTCCCGTAGCTAGGCTGGTAGCATACTCAGCTCACACATGTGTCCCGTAGCTAGGCTGGTAGCATACTCAGCTCACACATGTGTCCCGTAGCTAGGCTGGTAGCATACTCAGCTCACACATGTGTCCCGTAGCTAGGCTGGTAGCATACTCAGCTCACACATGTGTCCCGTAGCTAGGCTGGTAGCATACTAAGCTCACACATGTGTCCCGTAGCTAGGCTGGTAGCATACTCAGCTCACACATTGAGGTCCCCGTTATGAGTGGAAACACTGGGCGTCTTTCCTTTAGACATCTGCTGTCCCTAGTTAACCTAGCAGTAAGTAGGTACCTGGGTGTTTGCCAACTGGTGTGGGTCGCATCCTAGGGATGAAATGCTCTGCATAACAAGGGGCTTTTTATATAATATGTCATTGGTGTCAGCTATGGTCTGTATAAGTTGCATTATGTACTGGTAGAAATAAAAATTATTATTATTATTATATCTAATTCCACTTATCTAGCACATTATCAGTTTATTATAGTTCTTGTATAACTCCTCATTGGTAGGGGCAGCTCTGGGGTATGGTAGGGGCAGCTCTGGGGTATGGTAGGGGCAGCTCTGGGCTATGGTAGGGACAGCTCTGGGCTATGGTTGTCTGGATCTACAGATGGCCGGCTCAAGACTATGAAAAAAAAAGGCTCGATCCTTCTTCCAAACAGCATATGGTTAAGAGTGAGAGCTAATTCATCTAGTCCAGTGATTCTCAACCAGGGGTAAATTTACCCCTTGGGGGTAAAAAATTACATGGCAAGGGGTAAATATTTGTTATTTTTGTGCAAAACCTGAATAATTTATTTTTTTCTGACCTTGTTTTTCTGTCCCTTTATGATGGCGATAATATTTTTGTATGGAAGTGAGGGGGTAAATGATGGAGGAAAATTTGAGAATCCCTGATCTAGTCCATTTTGTATGTAAGTCAGTGGCCTCTTGTAACTCTTACGTCAGTCTTAGTTAAAACTATCCATAACTCATAAGTACTCACCCTCTTACCATGTAAAATCTTCCCTAGATATCGCTTGGCTGTTCCTCCATCTGCTCACAGAATCCACCCTACCAAGGTGCATGATGTTCAATGAACTTCTATTCACACTCGTCCTTTCCCAGGTAATCATGCACCTCCTCGGGCTCCAAGATGCTTTCACAGATCTTGTCTTGCTTTAAAGCTGGTGCCATTGTCTTATACAACTAGTCAGGGGCATGAGAATTTAACAGCAAACTTCAGGAATAATTTGACAAACAAGCCCGCAGACATATCTTTAGCTAATTCTAGATGTGCTGGTTGTCTAGTGTTATGTTATTTTCCCCTTATTTATCATCAAGGTTCTACATGTACTAGCATAGGGTATTTACTTAAAGGTCTTAGAGATTAGGGGAATACTTACATTCATGATCAGCTGCTGTATCTGAAAACTTATTGGTCCTCTCACATTCCTCTCAAAAGGTTATTTAAACCAACATTATAAAAATAGTGCTATATTACTATATTAAGAAATATATATATATATATATATATATATATATATATATATATATATATATATATATATATATATATATATATATATATATATATATATGTACAGGTCTCCACTCCTAAACATATAACCAGCCTAACCAAAAGAACATGGTTCACCTGCCACCTTTAACTCTCTTTTTCTTAACATTCTTTAACCCTCCAGTGTCTTGATACACTGAAGATCACAGAATATCATGGTAACATCGATCTACAACACTCCCCATTACCTCTTGGACACTCATTCTGCCCAGAAACCAAGTTAAGGTCAGCAATAACAATACCAGCTCACTGCATCAGCCATGTTGCCAGGAGAGAGTGTGGGAAGAAGGACTCTCTCTAAGCTCCTCCCACTCTCACATAAACAAACAAAAACCTATCACTTTGCACATCCTCCTCATGTACTCTCAATATATCTTATGTAATTACAATGAGACATGCAACTTATAAACTAGTACTTATAAAAATGTGTGCATTTATATTTATAACCTATTATATTGAGAAAATCAGTTTAATTCAGCTTCTTTAAGTTTTAAGGATGGCCTAGCCTTTAAACATCTTAAGCAGTACTTCTGATTAATTCAATATAATTAGGTATTCATGTTATTTAATTACAACAATACATGCTGGGTTCCATAGCCCCCATAACAAGTCCATAATACCCCATAACATCTAGTTTCACAAGTGAACAGGCAGACAGACACCTTCTGAGGTTCTGGTTTTCCCATCATCTGGGTTCTTCAGTGTGATAGCTCCAGTGTAATCAAAACCTACACTCTCAACTGATCTAACATTCTGTACTTGCTCCTGAGCAGCGGTGACACACCTGGATACCTTAACATCCTACCATTGTACTGTCAAAAAATAATACAGCCCTCCACAAATTACTTTGTGAAAGGCTGCATTATTAGATAACCAAAGACTGCACGGCCTTTGGTTGTCTAATAATTCTGACGTAGATACTGTATATTCAAGATTTTAAAGTCTGACTGTAGCTCTGTAATTTCTTCTCCTCTATTTCTAAGATAGGATAATTTAGATATATTTTTTATTTATTGCAATGTCACCTCGGAATCTGGACCAGATGTATGTGGTTATCACATTTAAGTTATTCAGCATGTTCTTTACTTATTTTCCCACCTTTACTCCCAATAATAATGCAGTCAACTCCAACTTTGGCATTAAGTACTGCTGCAGGGGCGCGACCTGTGTCCGGCTGGTTACTCCTCGGAGAGTAGACTGCCTACTTCGGTCTATAGCCCTCTGGAGGCCTCTACAGCAGTTCTTGATACAGCGCCAGGCATGTATTTCATGACACATGACACAGACGTTCACTCTCTTCAGTCTGCTCTTAGATGGACGCGCCTCGCCCCTAGAGACTCCCACATCCCAGCTGAGTTACAATAATATTCACTTATAACTACTAAATTTTGTTTCCATAAATAACGATCTAATATTAGATATCTTAATTTTTTTTTCTGTAATTCTAGTATTATATAATGATTCAAACCCTCCCTGAACTAATACTGAAGTCTAATTTCCCTGTAAAATGTTAAGTTTCTAGTCTTAGGTTCCTCAGTTACGATGGGTAGCTGAAGTTACGATGGATAGCTGAAGTTACGATGGGTAGCTGAAGTGTCACATCAGTTACGATGGGTAGCTGAAGTGTCACATCAATTACGATGGGTAGCTGAAGTGTCACATCAGTTACGATGGGTAGCTGAAGTGTTACAGACTTACAACTCAAGATACGATACTAAATATTTAATATTTACCAGCCTACACTGGAGGACTTGGGTGTATGGACACAAATTTCCAAACTGCGCGCGCGCGTGCATGAGTTGTGTTGCTTGTGTGCGTGAATGCCCCATCTATTTACTCACCTAGTGGTGGTTGCAGGGGTCGAGTCACAGCTCCTGGCCCTGCCTCTCCACTGGCAGCTACTCGGTCACTCTACCCGCTCCATGAGCGTCGTGTGTTGCATGTTGCGTGGATGAGTGTGTGCATGGGTGTGCGTGTGTGCATGGGTGTGCGTGTGTGCATGGGTGAGCGTATGTGTGCATGGGTGAGCGTATGTGTGCATGGGTGAGCGTGTGTGTGCATGGGTGAGCGTGTGTGTATGGATGTGCGTGTGTGCATGGGTGAGCGTGTTCTAGTGACACTCATGTCAACTGACGTCAGTCAGGTGACGTAATTAAAAAAAATACATGACGTAAATATTATTGTATTAAAGAGAGAGAACATACGTGAGATATGTTTATGTTGTCTGCTGTACTGTTTATGTTGTCTGTTGTTATGTTTATGTTGTCTGCTGTACTGTTTATGTTGCCTGCTGTAATGTTTATGTTGCCTGCTGTAATGTTTATGTTGCCTGTGCTTTAACTGCCTTTTGGGTTGATCTAGTAACTTGCCGGGTAGCGTAGAGGTAGGTGAGGAATATAGCCGTTGATTAGCTTCGTCTTTATTGGAATAATGTGGTTCACAGCAGGCAGTGTGAGGTGTGCTGAACCCAGGCCGGGAGGAGAGCCGCAGCTCTAGGAGTGAGAGCGAGGCATGGCTGTGTATGTCTAACTTGAGGCAGTGCCCTCTGGTGGGCACTCGGGGAAACTAGGCCCCCAACAGATTCTCTCCAAGGGAAGACTATGAGAAGTAGCAGTAGGCTTATTGTCTACATTTTGCTCGGCCACGCCCCCCGTGTCGCCTTGACACGACTTTACAGGTGGGCAGAAAGGTAAAAATAAAAGGAATTAATACCTGCCAGACTGGCTTTGGCTTACCTCCAAAATTTACATAATTCTAGCAGGCCTCAAAAACTTTCCCATATATCAGGTGGAAGAGAAAATGGCGTGCTCAATCAGCATAGTGGAGGGTGGAGCCAGGGGACGAGAGCACTGGAACCTGAATCTTCTTATATACAGGTTGTTCACAGGGCTATGTCTGTACATCAAGGGCTTGTCTGTACATCACTATACATCACAGGGCTTGTCTGTACATCACTGTACATCAATGGCTTGTCTGTACATCACTGTACATCACAGGGCTTATCTGTACATCAAGGGACACTGAACCATCCTCACACCTGCAGTACTGTTTATGCTTCTTCTGTAATTTTTATTTTGCCTGCTGTAATGTTGATGTTGCCTGCTGTAGTGTTTATGTTACCTGCTGTAATGCTTATGTTGTCTGCTGTAATGTTGATGTTGCCTCCTGTAATGTTTATGTTGGCTGATGTAGTGAGGTCAAGCTAACACTGTGGCCCTGACAGTACGTATATAAAGATTGTTACTGTTGTCGTTGTGATTGTTAGTAGAAGTGGGGGAAGTAGTAGTAGTAGTAGGAGTAGTAGTAGTAGTAGTAGTAGTAGTAGCAGTAGTAGTAGTAATAGTAGTAGTAGTAGTAGTAGTAGTCGTAGGTAATCAATCTGTTATAAACCGATTATCTTCCATTAAGGGACTGATTACCTCAAAGTACCTCACCAGTACTATGATTCATCCCTGTATTCGACTGATGAAGCCTGCAGCGCAGGCAATAAAGACACCCAGTGTTGTTGCACATGGGCCTTACCAACTTGTCGGCACTGTGTACCATTTATATGATTTGTACTATATGTACTATTTAATACCAGGTGCCCTGGTATTAAATAGTACAGGCAGGTACATGAATGAGACACACCTGCAATACTTGGTAATCTATGCTGGAGACGTTTCGCCAGTCAGTGCCTTTATTAATCAAAACTGAGAATAATAATGGACCCTAGTAACAAGTGTTGTAGTAGTTCTCTTGTTACAATCACTGGTCAGTGTAGTTACTGGGTCCTAGTAACAAGTGTTGTAGTAGTTCTCTTGTTACAATCACTGGTCAGTGTAGTTACTGGGTCCTAGTAACAAGTGTTAGTAGTTCTCTTGTTACACTCACTGGTCAGAATAGTTCCACTTTCTATACTAAAGTGGTATATTAATAGTGTACTACTATCTTACTATACAGAACAGCTGTGCTACTACCTTACTATATTACAGTAACAGAGTGGGAACAAAGCTACCTAGGCTTCACCTTCGTATTCCATCACAAAGGATTGATTTAATTTGAGGAAACCAGTCACCCTAAACCAGGAAGCAGGCTTCAGTGAGGCGACGCAGAGACTGTCAAGCAGTACCCATGACAGCTGCAGTTTGTATGGTAGGCAAATACCAACACGGTGGTGCAAATGACACGTAGATACCGTGATTGAATGTATCAGCCACATCTAAGACTCGTTTACAACATCTACATATAATGAGGGTTTCAATCCATCCAGCAATCAATTACTTCAGTTTTGTGAGCTTCAAAAATCTCGCTCTGGCAGAGCTGGAGTAACTATTACTTGAGAATGATTATCTCTCATGACTGTGGTGGTGATGGGAGCAGGTTGTGGATCATGGGAACACCAAGTACACTGGTAGGGGAGGTTGTGGATCATGGGAACACCAAGTACACTGGTAGGGGAGGTTGTGGATCATGGGAACACCAAGTACACTGGTAGGGGAGGTTGTGGATCATTGGAACACCAAGTACACTGGTAGGGGAGGTTGTGGATCATGGGAACACCAAGTACACTGGTAGGGGAGGTTGTGGATCATGGGAACACCAAGTACACTGGAAGGGGAGGTTGTGGATCATGGGAACACCAAGTACACTGGTAGGGAGGTTGTGGATCATTGGAACACCAAGTACACTGGTAGGGAGGTTGTGGATCATGGGAACACCAAGTACACTGGTAGGGAGGTTGTGGATCATGGGAACACCAAGTACACTGGTAAGGGAGGTTGTGGATCATGGGAACACCAAGTACACTGGTAGGGAGGTTGTGGATCATGGGAACACCAAGTACACTGGTAGGGAGGTTGTGGATCATGGGAACACCAAGTACACTGGTAGGGGAGGTTGTGGATCATTGGAACACCAAGTACACTGGTAGGGGAGGTTGTGGATCATGGGAACACCAAGTACACTGGTAGGGAAGGTTGTGGATCATTGGAACACCAAGTACACTGGTAGGGGAGGTTGTGGATCATTGGAACACCAAGTACACTGGTAGGGAGGTTGTGGATCATGGAACACCAAGTACACTGGTAGGGAGGTTGAGGATCATTGGAACACCAAGTACACTGGTAGGGGAAGGTTGTGGATCATTGGAACACCAAGTACACTGGTAGGGGAGGTTGTGGATCATTGGAACACCAAGTACACTGGTAAGGGACGGTTGTGGATCATGGGAACACCAAGTACACAGGTAGGGAAGGTTGTGGATCATTGGAACACCAAGTACGTTGGTAGGTGAGGTTGTGGATCATTGGAACACCAATACACTGGTAGGGGAGGTTGTGGATCATGGGAACACCAAGTACATTGGTAGGTGAGGTTGTGGATCATTGGAACACCAAGTACACTGGTAGGGGAGGTTGTGGATCATGGGAACACCAAGTACATTGGTAGGGGAGGTTGTGGATCATGGGAACACCAAGTACATTGGTAGGGGAGGTTGTGGATCATTGGAACACCAAGTACACTGGTAGGGGAGGTTGTGGATCATGGGAACACCAAGTACATTGGTAGGGGAAGGTTTTGGATCATTGGAACACCAAGTACATTGGTAGGGGAGGTTGTGGATCATGGGAACACCAAGTACATTGGTAGGGGAGGTTGTGGATCATTGGAACACCAAGTACACTGGTAGGGGAGGTTGTGGATCATGGGAACACCAAGTACACTGGTAGGGGAAGGTTGTGGATCATTGGAACACCAAGTACACTGGTAGGGGAGGTTGTGGATCATGGGAACACTAAGTACACTAATGGCTCACATCCCCAGACAGCTTCCTGCACACCACCGACACTACCAACTTCCCATCACTGAAGCAACTTCCTCTCTTCCTCGATCCCATGATCCTTAGTTCACTGCTCCTCCCTCCTTCCTTCCCTCCCTCCTTCCTTCCCAGGCTGAAAATATCATAGGTTTGGGAAGCCATCCTGTGTGGCCGAACAAGACAAGAGAACACGGTTACCTTTTGTTCCCACAATGCAGCTGTTACATAGATTAAGGCGCCCCCACTGCTCATTTATATTGTAAATACATCACAGGTTGGTAGTAATATTGCAGCAGACTGCAGCTAAAACTCAAGGAAAAGTTTATTGAGGATGAGTACAATGATGGAGGTGCATCAGGGAACTGTGAGTCTGTGCAATATTCTAATAAGGTTATATTAAAAACACATCCGCAAATAACAGCACACAGGAGAGAAAGTTACGACGACGTTTCGGTCTGACTTGGACCATGTGCGGGTTATATGTGTATTGTTTCAGTCACGGTACTGTCTTTTGTCCTTTCGAAATAAAATATTGTTCATAGTAAGAGATGCGGGAGAGTAGAGACGGTGGTGGCCACGACTGTTATGTTACCAGTGCTGGAAACACACTTATGTATAGTTCAGTACATTTATTGGAGGAAACGTTTCTGCACAAGTGTGTGTGGCAGGTTGATGTAGTGGCTACAAGGGAAGCAACACAGTGTAACGAGTGTGAGATGCTACACACGCAGCAGAGTATACGCATATACAATTAATACATCTAAGAGGTTCATAAACAAGACACTTGTACAATATTTGGGTATCATTGATCTGGAAACCTTTCACCAGCCAATGGCTTCTTCAGTCCAAAGCAGAGAAAGATGGAAGATGAGTTTGAGGTAATCAGTCCCCTCAGTCTGGAGTCCATTACCTCCAACTCCTCCTTTTCCATCGTTCTCTGGACTGAAGAAGCCACCGGTTGTCCAGAATAATGATACCCAAATATTGCACGAGTCTTCCATTTATCAACTTGTTAGTTTTCTAAACCGTTTATTCAAACCTCTAATTTTTTTTTATTTTAATTCATGTTAAGCGCTAAACCTATTTGGGTTATTCAGCGCAATACTTTGTGGAGGCTTGATCCTCCGTCTGCTGGGCGCGAGACAGACACGCTCTCTATTTGTACTCACCTATCCATCAAACCTCTAAGAAGTATAAACAAAATAACCTTCTCGCTGCTGATATACACGACTAGTGCTGCTGCACGACTAGTGCTGCTTCCCCTGAGCTTCTGGCTGGGAAGGAAGCTGATTTCTAGCTCCTGTATTTCTTAATGAAGTTGGGATGCAGCTCCTCTGTCTCTACATGCAGTGATGTACAGCTACTGTCTCTGGTGTACTGATGTACAGCTACTGTCTCTGGTGTACTGATGTACAGCTACTGTCTCTGGTGTACTGATGTACAGCTACTGTCTCTGGTGTACTGATGTACAGCTACTGTCTCTGGTGTACTGATGTACAGCTACTGTCTCTGGTGTACTGATGTACAGCTACTGTCTCTGGTGTACTGAGGTGCAGAAGACTGTAACAGAGTACAAGGGAGACTGTGCTGGTGAGGGGAAGTAAGCAAGTCAGTCAAGTTGTTTGAGTGAGGAAGGAAGATTTAAGGTCAGTCTCAACCCAGATTCTTCTCTCTTTTATAAAAAAAATCAGAAGAATGTAATGGAAAAAGGATTTACAAAATGTTCCTTGTATCAGTTTTATCATCCACAAAGCAAAATCACGAATTTATAAGAAATCTGGAAAAGGGAAAAGTGCTGTCATGGTGGGGAAAAGTGCTGTCATGGTGGGGGAAAAGTGCTGTCATTTGGGGGAAAAGTGCTGTCATGGATCGAGTCATGGCTCACCAATAGGAAGCAGAGAGTGTGCATAAATGGGGTTAAATCCGAATGGGGACTTGTAACAAGTGGTGTTCCACAGGGATCAGTCTTAGGCCCATTGTTATTTATAATATATATCAATGACCTTGACGAGGGAATTACTAGTGATATGAGCAAATTCGCCGACGACACGAAGATAGGTAGGATAATTGATTCAAACATAGATGTCATAGAACTTCAGGAAGATTTAGACAAACTTAATTCGTGGTCAGAAAAGTGGCAGATGCAGTTCAATGTAGATAACGAATGTGTTTAATACGTCCATCCTAACTGGTGTTGTGCCAGAGATGTGGAAGATAGCTAATGTAGTTCCTATATTCAAATCAGGGGATAAGTCCATTCCATCAAATTACCGTCCAATAAGCCTCACGTCTATAGTAGGCAAATTATTAGAATCAATTATAGCTGATATTATCAGAAGTCACCTTGAAGAACATAATTTGATTAATGAATCTCAGCATGGGTTTACGAGAGGTCGTTCCTGCCTGACAAATTTACTGACGTTTTTCAATAAAACATTTGAGGCAGTAGACAGTGATAAAGAATATGATATAGTTTACTTGGATTTCAGTAAGGCCTTCGATAGAGTACCTCACAAGAGACTCTTAAGAAAGGTGGCAGCTCATGGTATAGGAGGTAAAGTTCTAGCATGGATAGAGGCATGGCTTACCAATAGAAAGCAGAGAGTTTCCATTAATGGGGTCAAATCTGAATGGGGATTTGTCACTAGTGGCGTTCCACAAGGATCAGTTTTGGGCCCATTGTTGTTCATAATTTACATTAATGACCTTGATGAAGGAATTGCAAGTGACATGAGTAAATTTGCTGATGATACAAAAA